>JAGYYJ010002677.1:0-149101 GCA_019671005.1 Hibiscus mutabilis
TAGTATAAATGAAAAAAAAAATTATTCAATACACTGCTAGTATAAAAAGTTGCACAAACCTGTTTATTTTAACTTTAAAATTTAAAATCTAGATTCTTAACTATAAACTTTAAATCTTAATCCTAAATCATAAAATCTAAATCATGTAATCTAGACTGTTAAGCTCTAAATTCTGGCATTATTTGGTAAATAGCGGTTTGAACTAAAATTAGAGGTTTGAGCTAATATTAGAGGTTTGACCGGTCAAATTCGCTAATTTGGATGTTTGGTGAATAGCGGATTGAAATAGCAGATTTGGGTGAAACCTCTAATTTTGAAAAAAGCTGCTAATATGAGCTTTTTTAAATTAGTGGTTTGACATAATAGTTTTAAAGACCCTTTTACCCTTAACAATTATCAAAAACCTCCAAATAACTTAAATTTAACATTTTCTATTTTAATTTTTCACTCTCACATATTTATATTGTTACATTTATAAAGTAATACTTTTTATTTTTTATTTTATTCTCACACATTTATAATTTTATTTAAATTTAATAATTAATTAAATTGTATTAAAAATAATTATATAAATAATAAAGTAATATATAAATACTTCAAATATGCTTATTATTGTTATATTTAAAAAATATTTTTATAATCTAATTAATATTAATAGATACAAAATATTTTTTTAACAGTAATAGATACAAAATATTGATAACTAATAAACTATTCAAACAAACATCGAATATAATCATTCCCTTATATGTCATTTTGCTTGTTTAAATAATCAAACAGTTATCAGCTATCAGTTAATTTTACCAAACACTTTTATACAATCTGCTAGTCAAATCAGCTAATGCAATAAGCTATCAGCTAATGTAATCTGCTATCCGCTAATTGCCAAACAGGTCTATCTCTAAGCCTTAAAATAAAACTACTTGTAGAATAATTTTATCCACCACATATAAAATAACCATTAAAAAATAATTGGTTGTTTGTATATAATTGTATAATATAAGTGTTAATTGAAAACAATGAAAAGGAAATCATAAGATAAAACCTACTCTTGAAAATGAGGGGTAAGGTCATATATAGGATCTTTGGATCCTATTATGACCAAGGCGACACTCAAAATCCTAAATTTTCAAAAGTATGACCCTTACATTAAACTCTTCGTACCACCACAGCGAGTTTCAAAATTATATTATTTTTTATTCAAACTCATCGTGCACTAATGACGAGTTTCTTTTTTTAATATCTGGTTTAACCATTAATCACGAGATTAACCAAATCTTAAACCGAACTCGCCGTAGGGACACGACCAGTTCCCTATGCCTTAACGACAATTTTAGGTCGAAACATAACGGTGTTTTAAATGATTGAACTCGCCATGTATACAAGGCGAGTTTGGCTTGGTTATTATTAGAAAAAGTGTTTGATTAAGTTGTAAATTATCTAACATTTTGTAATTCTGTTTGAATGCATAAGTAGTATAACTAATAGTTTATAGAATGTTTTAAAAAATGTAGAAGTTGAAATGAATTTTTTAATTTTTAAATTGTAACTAATAGTTTTGTAGAATGTTTGATTAAGTTGTAAATTATCTAACATTTTGTAATTCTAGTGAAGTTTCATGCTAATATTTATGTTAAAACATGGGTACTTAGTAAAAATCAAACAACATATTTATTTCTGAGATGGACACTTTGGCATTCTATGACCTGGAAGTCTACAATCCCCGCAGAGTCTAGGTTGCCCAGTAGGTTCACGCTCGTGGTGATGCATGTCGTCCATTCTGAATCTTTGTAGATCTAGGACGTCATGCTTTTTCCCTTCGCAGAGTTGGTTCATGTAAAATTCTGGTCCGGTCCATGTCTGCACAGTACTCTATTTAGTTTCGCTGCCAATTGGTGGAAATTCCATTTCGTAGACCTTAAATACTAAATGAAGCTAGTATACAGGATCCACGTATTTCTTGTCATCGATCTTGACAATGAAGCATGCAGGGATGACATGCTCGCACAGAGTCTTTAGTGCTTGAAATTTGCCAGAGTTGCACATCCTGTTTCGGAGATCCACCTTGTACAATGTTGGGTCAAAACCCTGTATTGGTCCTGGTATCTCCGAGACAAGGAAAGAGTTGTCGTTACGCGACATTGATAGCACATGCAACCCATTTAATTTAAAATGGTTTTTTGAATTTTGTTTTGTATCTTCGGGTGGAATGTGAGGCGCTTTTACAGCATACCGATAGCTTCTTTGCCCAAGGTTGTGAACAACTTGCCCAAATGAAAGTACGTAGCTTTCACGATGGCGCTCACTGGCAAATTTCAAATCCTCTTCAAGGAAGAATTGATTGCTTCGGCCAAGTTGGTTGTCATGTGGCCATATCTGAAACCGCCGTCGTATGCGTTAGTCTATTTTTCTTCGAGAATTTTTGCAACATACTTGTAGCCCAGATCATTCCTCCCCCGTAACTCTTCAAGCATTTGTTCAAATTTATGTTGAACTAGTTTGTACCCTAAGACACGGCAGAGTGTACAAATGAGATATAGGGAAAGTAGTGATAAATACAACAAATCTTAAAACGTATCCATGTGTATAATGAGCCCGCGTTCATCGTTCTTCTTATACCAGCCACGGTAGTTTGTGACAATATGGTGTATGTAGTAACGGTGCTCAATGTTTGGAGATTGAAACTTTCTGCCCAAAGATTAGATTGATGACTTGATCCCACCTCCTTGATCTAAGATCAAGCAAACTCAATCCTTTTTATAATGCAATGACGTAGCTTCTTGAGGAAAAACATACAAAATTCAGTATTTTCTCTAGGCACGAGTGCGAACGCTATGGGTATTGTCTTGCGATTGTCGTCTTGAACAACGACTAATAGCAAAACTTGATTGTATCTTCTATACAAGAATGTGCCATTGACTTGAACGCCGGGCTTGCAATTCTTGTACGCATTCATACACTGCAGAAATGTCCAGAAAAGTCGTTTGAATTGGCAAACATTAGGAACCACATGATCGTTCTTGTAGTATGGTTCGATTTCCAAATTTGCGATCGTTCCAGAGTTGTATTTCTTCATGATGTTTATCCAAGCTAGAAGCTCATTGTAAAAAGCGTCATATTCCCCATGCAAATTCGTGATTGCCTTGTTTCTTTCCCTCAAAGTCGTTTTGTATGATGGCGTGTAATCGTATATTGTATTAACATGCGCCTGCAGCATAGAAATAATGACTTTGGGGCTTGCCTGAAGAATTGTTTGGACGCTCTAGGCGATGATATTGGAATCCAGGTTTGGATGATCCTGCTTGTAACCGACGATACAAGTATGTGGGCCGTTGTAGACTATGATATCCTAGATGTTGTCTTTTCTTTTCATCTTGTTAACCCACATCTTCTAATTGCATCCTTGTGTCGATTTTTGTGTATTCACATACATATTTTTTTGATATGGCGTACTATACCTTGGAGTGCACACCATAACGTATGTTGTAGTTTTTAACAACAATTTTTACTTTGTTTCTCATTCTGAACTATATCCCTTCCCACAAGTCATATTTTTTATTATAAAGTAAGAACTGTCAAAACCCATGTTAGACACGTCAGGGAACTCTTGCACGTTTATTGCTGCCTAGTCGATGTTGTGCATGTGCGACGAAGGCTTATACAATGTTAGGGCACTACTGCTTGCAACATGTCCCAATTGATTTTCATTGAAGTTTCTTGGGGCGTCATCACCATTATCAGTGTCACTTTCAGTTTTAGAGGCAGAATCGGCAGTAACATCTTCAGGCTCCACGAGCAACCCAACCTCAGTACCATCGGGGCTGCACTTTTAAATCAGTTCTTCTGGGGATGTGTATCCTTCATCACCATCCGTGGATGCATGGGTAGGTGCAGAAGTCGTAGTTGTAGACCTGAGGAAAAAATTAGGAGAAACGTAGTTTGTCTCATTTAGATCGAATGATGCAACGCAAGAGTGTTAGCCCTTTGAAAAACTTGATCCGCCAAGTATTGGTTGATGGCCATCAACGTATGGGTTAAAGGTGGAATGATGCTTTGATACTTGTTCAACGTTTAGGTCGAAGAAGTTGAAGTACAAGTGTCGTGCTGTTGAACATGCAGGTTTATCATGAAACGCAGAGGTATAAGCAGGAACGCCAAGATTGTAATCTCCTATCAAAGAGTTGAAATCATATGATGTCACTTGAGTTGCGACTCAGTTTTCGTTGTCACCTTCTACCTCTCCACTAAAATCTGCATACAAGTAGCAAATTTATTCTCCGTACCTCGTATGCATGTTGACCATTGTTTCAACATTGTATCTATTGCCAATTCTTATTGTACCGTATGTTACTGGAAATAAGGATGTATGAAACCTATAATAGAGAGCCTTTAGTGGTCCGTTACGCCCAATAGGTACCAGCTGTTTAATCTTCTTCACTAGCTCCTCGAAAGGATCAATGCGATTGAATTTGATCGGAAAAAATTTTGGACTCAAAGTTTTTCGCGGTATTGTCTCCCATATAGTTGCCATCATAGTATACGATTGCTGAGATTGGTGTTGATGCCATTGTAAATCGATGTTTGTATGAGATTAAGAAAATTTAGGGTTAGGGTTTGTTAGTGAAATTTGAGAGTTTGTTTGAGAGTTGTGGAAATGAGAAATAGATTACCAGGTAAAAACTTAATGAGTTTATGAACTCGCCATGTATATACGATGAATTCCTTTAACGTAATCCTCGTGAATTATATTCGTATTGGAAACATAAACCTACAATGTAATTTCTTTCAATTCTAGGGAAAAAATAATATGATGAGCCAAACTCGTTGTGCGTAGATGGCAAGTTTAGTCTAACTCGCCTTACTTGGACGGTGAGCTTGGCTTGTTATGTCGGCCTCCAAACACGGTAGGTGTAACTCGGCTTACATGCAAAGCGAGTTTATGTTAGAATCCCAACTATAAATACTAGTAACATGATGTTTGATTGTTTAAAACCTCTAATTCAAAATTTTATAATTTACGTGTCTGAAAATGCAGTAAAAATTGGGGTCGTTATCATGTCATTTGCGCCTAGTTGCACGAGCAAAGTTTTCCTCACAACATTAACCAATCAGGGGGAGAGCATGGTGTAAATGGCCACCTAGTTTCTTACATGGAGCAGCCCAAACCCTCTATTGTGTAGAATCTATGGCAGTGTCATATCCCATGTTGAGCAACTCTGTGCAGCATCCATTGTATCTCTTCATTTTCTGTGTTTAGGTGGGGGTATGTTAACAAAGACTTCGTAAAACGCATACCTTTCTATTTCTATGATCATTGCGTCTCTCTATTTGGTACGTATTATAACTGTAATTAATTTTTTACTCGTTGTCTACTATGTGAAATGTAGTCTCATAGGGGTGTTTAGGCGCATTTTACGCCGCCTCTGGATGCTTTTCCAGATGATTTTTTTACGTTAACATCAACTACAAGTGTTTATCTATATGATTACGCGTCTACCTTTCGGTCCAACATTCAAAAACTGCTTTGAAACATGCGTTAAAAACCCTACAAAGAGACATCTGATAAGGGTGTTTAGTCGTGTTTTACGCCGCTTCCAGAATTTTTCTCCAGACGAATTTTTTACGTTAATATCAACTAAAAATGTTTATCTATATGATTACTCATCCGCCTTTCGGTCCAACATTCAAAAACTACTCCGAAATATGCATTAAAAACACTACCAAGAGACATCTGATATGGGTGTTTAGGCGCATTTTTCGCTACCTCCGAATGTTTTTTCCAAACCACCTATTATGTAGAATCTATGGCAGCGACATATCCCATGTTGAGCAACTCTGTGCAGCAGCCATTGTATCTTTCCATTTTCTTTGTTTAGGCGAAGGTATGTTAACAAAGACTTCGTAAAACGCATACCTCTTAATAAATGACTTAAGGTCATTTCTATGATCATTGTGTCTCTCCATTTGGTACGTATTATAATTGTATTTAATTTTTTACTCATTGTTTACTATGTGAAATGTAGTCCCATATGGGTGTTTAGGCGCTTTTTATGCCGCCTCTGGATGCTTTTCTAGATGATTTTTTACGTTAACATCAACTACAAGTGTTTATCTATATGATTACGCGTCCGCCTTTCGGTCCAACATTCAAAAACCACTCCGAAACATGCGTTAAAAACCTAACAAAGAGACCTCTAATAGGGGTGTTTAGGCACGTTTTACGCCGCTTCTGGAAGTTTTCTCTAGACGAATTTTTTACGTTAATATCGACTAAAAGGCTTTATTTATATGATTACGCGTCCGCCTTTCAGTCCAACATTCAAAAACTGCTCTAAAATATGCGTTAAGAACACTACCAAGAGACATTTGATATGGGTGTTTAGGCGCGTTTTACGCCACCTCCGAATGTTTTTTTGGACAAATTTTTTACGTTAACATCAACTAAAAGTGTTTATATATACGATTATGCGTCCGCCTTTCAGTCTAATATTCAAAAATGCTCTAAAACATGCGTTAAAAACCTTACCAAGAGACCTCTGATAGGGGTGTTTAAGCGCGTTTTACGCTGCCTCTGGATATTTTTCTAGAAGAATTTTTTACATTAATATCAACTATAAGTGTTTATCTATACGATTACGCGTCTGCCTTTCGGTCCAACATTAAAAAACGCTCCAAAATATGCATTAAAAACACTACCAAGAGACCTCTGATATGGGTGTTTAGGCGCGTTTTACGCTGCCTCCGGATGTTTTTCCAGACAAATTTTTTACGTTAACGTCAACTAAAAATGTTTATCTATACGATTATGCGTCCGCCTTTCGGTCCAACATTCAAAAACCGCTCCGAAACATGCGTTAAAAACATAACCAAAAGATCTCTCATAGGGGTGTTTAGGCGCGTTTTACGTCGTCGCCGGATGTTTTTTTGGACAATTTTTTTAATGTTAACATCAACTACAATTGTTTATCTATATGATTTTGCATCCGCCTTTTGGTCCAACACTCAAAAACCACTCCCAAATCAACACATTCATTTGCATACCGAAACATGTGTTAAAAACACTACCAAGAGACCTCGGCAAAAAATGCTGCTAAGAGGCCAGAAATAGA
Source organism: Hibiscus mutabilis (assembly GCA_019671005.1). Lineage (NCBI taxonomy): Eukaryota > Viridiplantae > Streptophyta > Magnoliopsida > Malvales > Malvaceae > Hibiscus > Hibiscus mutabilis. Next base: position 7,110 of record JAGYYJ010002677.1, read on the forward strand.
AATGACAAGCATAACTCACCGGACCTGCAAGACGAGTTTGGGGTAACTCGCCATGCAAATCTGGCGAGTTTTGCCTGTTATTTCCATTTTCAGCATAAATATAGCACTCCCGAATCAACGCATTCATTTGCATACCAAAACTTTCTTTCATTTTTTATACGAACCAAATTTACAAAGTTCACGCCACTGCATCAATTACGTTGCACATTTTTCGGAATGAGGCTACTAAAAATCATAACGAAAACTTCAATTGCTACCGTATTGTCTCATATTTCGGCCCAACATTTGAAAACCGCTTTGAAACATGCGTTAAAAACACTACCAAGAGACCTCGGCAAAAAATGATACTAAGATGCTAGGAATAGAAATGGCAAGCATAACTCGTCGGACCTGCATGGTGAGTTAAGGGTAACTCGCTGTGCAAATCCGGTGAGTTTTGCCTGTCATTTCCAGCATAAATATAGTACTCCATAACCAACGCATTAGTTTTCATACCAAAACTTTCTTTCATTTTTTATATGAACCAAATTTACAAAGTTCACACCACTGCATCAATTATATTGTACATTATTCGAAATGAGGCTACTATAAATCATAACAGAAACTCCAATTGCTACCATATTGTCTCATGTTACGAAGTTCTGCTTACATCATTAATTTTTTGAGAAACTGGGTGGTCCTACATTATTTGGGATACAATCCAAATGTCGTCGATGGGTCTGTGAGGCATAATATTGCACCCATTTTTATTCCATGCAGGACCCCTATGCATCCATAATGACATATACGAGGTACTGCATGCCATATTCCATGTTGACTGGCCCTATTTTTGACTCAAATAACCTTGTAGCAGCAAAAAATAATTGGGCAGTCAGCCATATCAATGAGTTGTGGTAGTGAGTGAATCTGTTGTATACTATAAAAAAGCTTACATGTACTCAAGCATATATATTAAATTTCGGGGAGTAATCCATCAAAGCTTTGTCAATTTCTTTTTTGTATTTTAAATATTTCTTACTGTTGTAAATGTAGTAATTCGTTATTTCCGATCGATGACAACACTCTACATAGTTCGTTACGTGAAAAAATAAACAACTATAACAATTATTTTTAAACAAAACTCAAAATTTTATTAATAAAAGAAAACATGCATTGGGTCCAAAATTTATTAAAAGACAAATGTCTAAATTTAATAAACAGAACAAATTTTCTGAACTCAACTCAAATAAATAATTAAACCTCTATGGACTCTGCTGACCTAGCTTTCATGTCGGGTTAGTCTTTGGGTTCCGAATCACATTCCTGTTCATAGTCTTCTGGGATTTCAAACAATGTAACATAAGTTTTTCGTTGGGTTTCGGTCGTTAACTTCATTTTGTCGTTTGCCATACAAACCACCGACGGTACTCAGAAATAGAAATCATAGGGAATGTGACCATGCGTCGGCAACCTGCTTGACCTGTCAAGCCACCATGCTATGTATGACGAATATCTCTTTGGCCAATTCTATTCGCTCTTACCCCGTAAGTCCACCTTTTAGAACTCGTCCACATTGATCGGGTCTTTCGGCACAAGTTGGTGGTATCCGAACTGCCTAAGAACTCGATTATCGTAAAACATCTCGACAATTGTAAAAATTATCAACGACATTATCGAACACCAATTTTCGATATCTCCGTAGGCATCATTCGGAATCACATGGGCCACTATCATCATCCTCATCATATGGAAGCCATCAAAACTATAATAATACGTACATAACAAAAAAAATCGGATAAAAATAAATTCAAATTTTAAAATTTTGACCTAAAAATAATTTTTCATTACCTGGTCTTTGCAATGCATGTCAATCTTTGCTCTCACTGCGATAATTAATTTTACCTTCAACGCTTTCTTTTTGAATTTTTGGGTCCATCTACATAATACAAATACATAGATGGAACATGATTTCTGTAAATAAAATTTAAAATATTTATGGGAATTAACATTATTACCTTGAAGCGGGTAGGAATTCAAACGGAGAATCGGAAATAGGAGCCAGGAACGGAAACTTATACCAGACCTATGATTGTATCAGCACCACACACCCACCTACATCGGCGTGCACGAATCTGTTATTGACATCTGTTGGTGTCGTTGCCTTGTACAACTCGCGGTACAGGAAACCTAATATTGCAAATCCCTAACTAAATTTTCTTCCTACTTACGACGTCTCCAAGAATGGAAGGTATTGTGTGTGCACATGAAAACTTGATTTGTAAGGCATTAGCATACCACCGATAAGGAGCAATATATAGGCTCGAGCAGCAAACTCAATTTTCGCTGCTATGGAATTTCCATCCACATGAAAATTACTCTTCAGCCATGTTAGCTTCACACGTTTACCATCAACAACATGCACCGGTGGTGTCCTCCCTAAATACTTGGAGCAATAATCATAAACGTTATAATTATTCCGACCAATGATTGGAGTGCCTGAAATTGGGACACCAAGATGCATAGCAACATCTTCGAGGGTGATTGTGCACTCCTCGCACGGTATGTAGAAGGTATGTGTCTCCGGTCTCCAATGCTTCACCAACCCATTAATCAACTGCGACATGATTTCAAACTCACGAATCTTTGACGCGTACCTAAAACCAGAATTCTCCAAAAATCCCATTATGTATTGGCTTGGCAGATCACTCCATATCAAGCAATGCTGAAATTTTGAATCCTCTTGCTACAAACATAATATTTAAACTAAAGGTAAAAGGTCAAAAGTGGCCCCCCAACGTTTAACCTTTTGGTCACCTTGGCCTATATTCTTTTTTGGTCCAAACAACCACCTAACATTTCATTTTCGCTCAATTTTCACCCCCGTTGGATGGAAACTGTTAGTCAACTAACGTGGCATGTCTGCATGGCATGGGGATGATGTGGCAATGCCATGTGGCATTTTGCTAACGTGGAATTTTAAAAAAATTAAATATTTAGAAATTAATTATTATATATATATTAAAAAATTCCTAAAATTTTCAAATATTTTGAAAATAGTCCTCAAAACCCGAAATCCCCACGCTGAATGATCCACACACTGTTCGTCGTTCGTTCTGCCATCGTGAATCATGAATCGTTGAAATGAACCATTAGATGATTTTGCCTTCGTCCGGCATTTCACACAACGTCGATCGAATTTTGGCGATGGGATGTTGGGGTAAATGATCGTGATAGTTTGGCGATCGATATGGTGGGCGACAGCAGAATAGGCTCAAATCAGGATTTGGGTTTGGGGTAGTTAGGGATGTCGAAATTTGGGGGCTATTTTAAAAAAACAATTTTTTAAATATATATTTTTAACCAATCAGATGATGCCACGTCAACAAAGTGCCACATGGCATCATCCGATTGGTTAAAAATATTTTTTAAAATATATTTTTTTAATTTTTTAAAATTCCACGTCAGCAAAATGCCACGTGGCATTACCACGTCTTCTCCCCATGCCATGTAGGCATGCCACGTCAGCCTCAGGCGATGGCCACTAGTTGACTAACAGTTTCCATCCAACGAGGGTGAAAATTGAACGAAAATAAAACGTTAGGTGGTTGTTTGGACCAAAAAAAGAACAGGGGCCAAAGTGACCAAAAGTCAAACGTTGCGGGATACTTTTGACCTTTTGCCTAAACTAAAGTAGTACTTTATCGTTTAAAAATAATAAAGTAAAAATTGCAAAAAAACCATCAATTCTTATCAACATTCTCATATTTTTCGTGATGTAAGAATCTTGAAGTCTTAACAAAGCCATCTTTTTCCTCAACAGTTATGCTCAATTAAATGCCTAAAACATCACAAATTAATCAAATTTTAAAATAGTTTTTATTAAAATATTAACAACACAATTTACTATTCAAATTAAAAAGTTGGGATATATAAAAAATAATTCGAGTGAACAAAATAAGTCATATTAAAAAAATTAAACATACTCTAAAAATATAAACAAACGTTACCTTAAACTTGTTCAAATTATGCATGAGCTTGCTTCTTTCAGTGTCGTATGAGAAAATCTCACAGCTTGACAAACTATTTTGCTTTGCTCGAACAAAATAAGGTGGAAAAATTTTTGTGTGGTCTAAACCCTAAACAAAACTATCTATTTATAAGATAAAAACCCTAAAAACCCATCTTTTTCGTAAAAATGTGACACTGTTAAGGCATAGGGAACTCGTCGTGTCCCTACAATGAGTTCGGTTTAGGATTAGATTAATCTCATGATTAATGGTTAAATCATATATTAAAAAAAGAAACTCGCCATTAGTGCACGACGAGTTTGAATAAAAAAGAATATAATTTTGAAACTCGCCATGGTGGTGCGACGAGTTTACTGTAAGGGTCCTACTTTTTGGGAATTTAGGATTTCGAGTGTCACCTTGGTCATAATAAGATCCAAAGATCTTATATATGACCTTATCCCTGAAAATGAAATATTAAATGTAGATTGAAACTGACATTTTATTATATTATTATTTTCAGGTGGCTGTACAATAACTCAAATGTTTTTATTTTAGTTCAGAATTTACTCGCTACTCACAAGCGTTGAGTCGATATTCATATATTCAAGGTCGGAACTTGAAAATCTAGATTAAATAGGATTATTTAAAATTTTTAAAAAGTTTAAATGTAAAGACCCAAAATTCGGGTTTATAATTCGAGTTTTAGACATGAGATTGTGGCTCTTTACTTTTTTTGAAGCCCAAGGTAAGGATATTAAATTGGGCCCATTATGTTGGATGGGAGGATTTTGAAATTTAAAAAGGTTGGTGGGTGGTTGGAAGAGGGGAGAGAAGAAAAAATATATATTTAAGAGAGAGAGAAAAAGTAAGGAAGAGGCTTTGAGCCCCGATCTACGACCGCCGAAACCACCGTGCACGACACTGTCAGCATCATTCGATAGTTCTCGCTGAGACGATTCCAACGGTGGTCACCGCATCGCTGTCCGAGCCACCATTCATCGAAGTAAGGAAAAACAAGAATCGAAAAAGCTGGTTCAGTACGTTCCAACCGTCACTGCTGCAAACGAAGGCCACCACCGGAACCAACGGCCGAAGAACAACAAGACTAGTGCTCATCCCAGCTGTTCGGCCACCAAAGGGCCTCCTACACACCACCACGCGCCGCCGGTGAGAGTGGGCATGCGCAACAGCAGACGGGTGCACGTAGCTATAATGCACTGCACCACACTGGATCTTGCACTCGGGTGCACGTGGTTCTGGTCGTAACAGATCATACCCTACAGGTGCACATCAGTTACCATGCATCTGCGCCACACCGGACCACCAAGGGTTGAGCAGACCGTTAATCGGTGTTGACCGAATGTTAACTTTTTTCAGGGATCCTACCTAGGGGTTTCTCGACGCCAAATTCATTGACCAGTCGGTAAGCTATTTTATGCTTGTGACCCTTCGAATTCTTTAAAGTATATGTTTGAGTGATACTTATGATATTATTTGGTATACGAGGATTATTCTGGATCAGATACTAGATCAAGTGGAATATTCAGGGAGCTCGGATAAGGATTTTAGCGCTATCGGCTTAAGGTTAGTACACCTCAAACTCTGACATGCTTCATGAGCATCATAAGTGTAATTGTATTGCTTATTAGTGGTTGCAAAATAGGTTGTTGATAGATAAACATGTGTTGAGACCGATATTATGAGACTTATATCTATGAGATACATGATGATGTTACGAATATGATGAGACTCGTGGAGACTTTAGAGACCGTGTAGGGTCGTTTAGGATGCTCGTGTGATTACTTGATGATTGGTTGATAAATTGTGATGCTTGTATGCTTATTTGAATAGATTGACGCGATTTATTGGAAAATGTGTGTAATAGACAAATAATGATAATGTTCGAATAAATGATTATAAAGCCAATAATTAATATTAATTGATTAAATGCGCTAGCAAACAAACCCTAATGACTTTCATAAGCTTTAGTGATCGAATAAGTATTGTTAAACCGTAATTCAAGAAGATGGTACGAACCCGTGAATAGGGTATCGGTATGAGCTTTGGCTGCATCGATACCCAATTAGAGGCCGTATCGGTACGGGTCGACCCGTACCGGTACTTGTGGAAATTAAAGATTTTTAGTAAGCAATTTTAGTATCATTACACGTGTGGGTACCGATACTCGAGGGTATCGTATCGATACTTGTGTATGAGTATCAACACTTGATACGATAAATAATCTATAAATGCAAGTTAAGGATGGAAATCGATGTGAATATTAATAATTGAATTACACCTTGAATAAATGTGATAACATGGATTAATGGAGATAATGAATGAGACAAATTATATACAGGCCTAATGAGTACTAAATCGATAAATGTTGAGTGGCTTGTTTGTAATTGCAACCATAGGGGTCCTTGGTGGATCGTGTGTTGTTACGTGCCAAGTATGAGCACTTGTGTGGTTAAGTCACCTTTGATTGATGAGATCCGAATACCCAGTGAGAGTTTGATTGTGTTGCAACACCATGGTTGAAGACTTCTAAATATAGGAGCTTGATGTTGTGTGGAAGCGGCCCTCATTCGAAGATGCTTGATGAGAGATCCCGAGCATAGATGTAGGATCCCGATGTTGTGTGAAAGCGGGCCTCATCCCTATGAGTATAAGATCCCGATACTGTGTGGACGCGCGCCTTACTCGGAGTGTAGGATCTCGATGTTGTGTGGGCACAGGCCTCACTCCATGTTTTTGGTATGACTTGTCTTTGTAAGCTCAGCGCTCGAAATCATTGTTTCCGTGCGTAGGTTGATCGTTGGATCGTGGGATCAAGGAGCACTATCAGTACGAGATTCCAACATGTTGAGGTCTTCGGAGTATGGTACTTGTGTTTAGTGGGCTATGTATTCATAGGACCTTACATGTTCGAGTTTGTAACGCTTATTTATGAAAATGTATTATTCAAGTCAAACCTTAAAATATTTTGATTTAAAGTGGAGCTCCTTTGTAAATGATTTAAACTATTTATCTATGTTTTCAATTATTAGATCTTAACGCTTTGGAAAATAACTTGTTCAGACTAAGCTCAGTTTGAGAAATTTTATGGTTTTGGGGGCTTGAGGCCCAAATTGTGACATCCATGTCAGGGGTGTTACAATAAATATCTTATTTAAAACTTTTAAAAATTTTAAGATTTAATGAGATATTTTAAAATTTTAGGAGACTTGGTTAAAAATATTCAACTTTTTTAAAATGTAATAATATTTTTGAAAGAACCAAATTAAATTTTTTATATTTTCTAAAGGATTAAAAGTTAATTTACTAAATTTTACGGGACTAAGCCCCTCATAGGCTTTCATGAGAGTCAGCCTCTACATATCTTTTCCTAGTAAAATAATAATTGAGAATAAATTTGAACTTAGTGACAAAATTGAGTTCTCGATCACTTTAATGGTTGTTAAGCGTTATTGATATCACTTGTTCATGTTTCAAATCTTCATCCCTCGAATATAAGAGGAAAATTTTTGAAAATAGACGAACACGTTCGACTACGAAAATTTTCAATTCTTCACTATACTTTTAAATTTAATGTTAAGTGTTTAACGTCAACATCAAAATGTCAACACAACTTGGAGCAGATAGTTAAAGACTCTTGTTAACATCTAATTTTTCTCGTAAGTCTTAAATTTTAGTCTCATTCCCTCTCCTTTATTTAGAATTTGTTAAAAAAAAAAACGTCAACATCAAAATGTTTGGATTTCTTCTATTTTTTTCAGTTTAACTTCTCTTGAACTATTCTAAAATCAACTAAATTTAAATTCAGAATTTGATTTTATCTTAGATCGATCTGTAATTTTATTGTTTGATTATTTTAGAAACGAACTATATTATTTTATCTTTTTTCAATCTCTTCACCATTTGAATTTAAAAGAAACTGTTTTTTAATTAAAATCTGCTAATTTTATTAAACGATGATATATCTGAAATTACAATGAAAGTTCACAACTTAGTAAACAAAACACATAATCCAGACATAGTCCTAGTGAATAAAATTAGTGGCCGGAGATATAAGAGGACCATACACGAAAAAAATAAAAACTTAACCCAAAAACTCGAGACAAAAGATGGAAACAAATATCACCAAAGATCAACGATGAGAGGTACAAACACCAACAAACAACATAAAAATGCATATTATAATGAGGTACGTTGACAACAAGTTCATTACCACATCTCAATCGCAGAAAAGGAACGGTGAACGTAATCGCGTATCCAAATCCATTCCAAAGGTTCGAGATAGGAAGATCAGCAGTATAATGAAACGAGCGCCATCTTTATCAATCGTGGCGTCGTCAGATCCAACCCTAATAGAAAATTAAAACAAAAGAAAAAGCGTGTCAAAAGGCAGAGTAAAAACGTACCAAGAGGTAGAGTAAATCGTGCCACAAGAACAAAATAATTTATTGAAAACTAAAAACAAAACAAGCGAAACGATAGATCTTGACGGTCGACGGCCAATATTAAAACCGATGCTTTCACTCGCGTTTAAAAGGAAAAAGAGTAAAAATGAGCATTGTACGACTAGAGTTATTTGCGAGAAAAGAAAGTGTTTTAACTCTGATGAATCAAAAGAATATGGTAATATAAGTCTTAAAAAAAGTTTATAATATTTTTATATATTTTTAAAACAAATAAAAGACGTTGAAGAATTATATATATACATAAAAGACATCATCATTGTAGTGTAATTTGATAACATCGTATACAATATAAATATAATATGAAAATAATATTTAAAACATAACACAATTTAATCGACACGAAAATTTAAGATTAGAATATGAATATACAAACATCTTAAAATATTTCTAATATAAATTAATGACCTACCAAAATTTTCATATAAAAAACTTTTAATACTTTAAATATGATTTTCTTTCAAACTATAAATATAATTAGTATGAAATATATACACAATACACGTTTATTACCATGTCAACTATCCAGAAACTTTAAAATGTGCTTGTGTCATGTCTTAAAAAGGAGGGAGACACGTTAATTTTACATCGAAAAAAAAAGTATTGAGAAATAAAAACTGTGATAGTACATTTTATATTATACGTGTATTTTGAAGAGATGATATTGATTTTATGATGGGTATTATTTGAACGACGTTGATTATTTGATTTTACACCGAACAATCAATAGATGAGGTAATTATAATGCACAACTGTGACGATAACTTGTGACGAGGACATTACGAGATTGAGTGGACAAGAATAACACACCTTAAAGTGAGGTGGTGACATTAATACTACATCAAAAAGAACAATATCGTTGCATAATCTATCAAATATATCATCATAAACTCTAAAACCTAAATATCACATGTCATCCATTAAACTTTACTCGCAATAAATGAAACAATTTTCCTTTATTTTTCTCCCCTTTCCTAACGAACTTAAGCAATTTTATCATGGTGACAAGATCAAAGGATGTGTTCAAGGACGTATGCGGTTCAGTTTGGTTCGATAAATTATTTTTATAATTTATTATTTTTGGTTCGATTAGTCTTGATTCTTATTTTTTTCATATTAACTTTGAGTTTTGACACTTTGTACTTTATTTCTATAAAAATGACTTTATTTGATAAAGTTTTAACATTTTTTTATAAAAAGTAAATTTTCAAGTAAATAAAAAATTAATAATTCATATATAATGTTTTTTTAAGTTATTTGAAGTATGAAAAAAAATAATTTTATATTGTAAAATAATTATAAATTAAATAAAAATTCTAGTATAATTTAATTTAAGTAATTGTAAATTTAAACTTGTGATTCATAAAACGTTAAAACATTATGAATCAAATCAATTTTTATTTTTTCAATTTTTATTGTTCAGCGCCAACTCGTGGTCGGTTGCTGGAAACGATGAGGCGTTGTTATGAAATAGAAATGTATATATTCTAATTAGTGATCGGCTTGCCGATTAATATTTTATTTTTAATAATTTAAAGTGATTACACGGTTAAAATCATATTGAGCATTGAAAAAGTCGAAATATTGAATTGTATAAATAAAATATACTATTAAGTTTTAAATTCAAAAATCAGAGGCAATGTTTAATCTAATAATTAAATTTATAAGGACCTAAATCGTTTTAAGACCGACAATTTGAGGGCTAGGACCTATTCTTTTTTAGTTTGACCCTTACTTGATTGAATATTTAATAAGTCGTTGTATTCTTTTCATTTAAATACTTATTTTTTTACTGGGGCAAAAATATTATTAGATCAAAATTTATTAAGTATTTAAAATTTTCAACAGTGGTCTAGGCCCCTTTGGACTCGTGATTATAAGAGGTAGTATATGTTCATAATATTCTTAACTCTTTGACAATGTGCATACATCTTGTAGACAGAGCGATCTGAACCCGTGTATCTTAGAATGAACATCATCCGCTTTTCTACTGGAACACTTGTTGGGTTCTAAAGTTGAATTGTTACATTGTTTTATTATTAATACATTAATGGAAATAGAATAATTTTTTATTTTAATAATTTTATGTTTTATAAATAAACATAAATACTTCTTTTTTATAATTTATATTCGAATTGAGTCTAGTCGATGTTAAAAACTTGTGTCCAAATTTGTGCCGGCCGTCGGATAATTATTAATATTGTTCTCATTATAACACAGTTTGAATTGTTTGTGTGTTTATGGGTACGTCTGTTGTACGGCAGGTTAAAATACGACTAATATGCGGTGTGATTTTTTTACTCGATTGCTAACCTAAAATGTTATATATATATATATTAGTAACAAATTCAGTTGCAACTTAAATTGTTATGATTTTGGATAATATTTCAAGTTTAGGTTTTCAAACTAAAATGTTATATGTATTGATAACATTTTAGGTTGAAATCTAAATTCGAAATATTTTTTTTGAAAGGTGTAATTTATTAAGTAATAAACATCCATTGATCCATGCCTCATTAAAAAAATTCCTAAGCCTAGATGGAAAAAAAGAGTGTACGAAGTCAATAGGATAAACTGCGTAAAATATAACACCTCACATACAACAGTACAACACAAATGCAAAAAAGTGCCCTTTGCCACTCCTCACACACCGAAAACAACAAGTCTCCACTCCATAACAATTTTTAGACTTTACCAGTGAGCCTTCTGCTTTTAGGAACAACCTGCACTAACCCTGGATTTCTTCGACATCCAGACCATAAGATATGATCTTCCAATACTAGACTTAACCAATTTATCGACTGTTGCATTAGCACTTCTAGGCACAACTCTAATAGGCCTGAAAAAATTCAAGCTTAACCTCAAACATTTTTCTATTAGCGGTCTGAACACTGCCGGTGCCAAGTTTGTGCGAGTAAACCAGTCAGCAACCAGCCCATAATCTGTTTCTAAGATTAGTTTATTAGACCTGGACCAACTCGAAGCACCAAATAGGGAACAAGCTTCTTTCAGCGCTAGCAATTCGGCCGATGTGGCATCTAACATGACAACTGCTTTAGAGAACATAATCAAAGACCTGTTATCAGCATTTCTCAAAATGCCTCCAATACCTGCTCTGTCAAAACCCCCTGCTACCGCGCCATCAAAATTAAACTTCATGATACCCAAAGGAGGTTTATCCCATACACAAGTTGAATTAGGGGGAAGATTAGTTACTTTTGATTTCAGCACAAGAGGACAATTCACAATATCATTTACCGAGTTAATTAACAAAGGACATTTGGTATTACACCATCAACCTAAATGAATAGGGCATAAATCAAAAAGCTGGTCTTTATCGACAGTGACTCCATGAAAAATTAATTCATTCTTATATAGCCAGATGGACCACACAAAGCATAGAAAACACACATGCCATATTTCTTTTGACTTCAAAGGAGTATATAAAGAGCACCAGTAAAGAAGAAAAGAATCGATAGTACCTGGAACCACCAAGGATATTTCTCAAATGTTGGACCACCTTTGCCACAAACTGTGCAGTGCCCAAAAAGATGGCAAATGGTCTCGATTTCAGATGAACAAAGAGGGCAATTCAAAGATTATTTATTGAGCAATTCAGAATTTGGTAACATTTTAGGTCGTAACTTAAATTGTTATAATTTTGTATAACATTTTAGGTTAAAACTTAAAATTTTACTAAATTTTATGATTTTGAGTAATATTTCAGGTTTAGGTTTTAAAACTAAAATGTTATATGTATTGGTAATATTTTAGGTTGAAACCTAAATTGGTAACATTTTAGGTTGAAACTTAAAATTTTACTCTCTTTCAACCTAAATTGTTATATGAGATTTTACAGTCCAAGAATGAAAATATTTCATGACAAGTATCGAAACCTTGCTCTAAGTTTTACTGAAATTCAAGAATTCTAGCTTAAAAGTAATATTACAATTTTCATCAATTACCAAATTATGGGTTTGAATTGTTAAAATCAAGTATAGATTACTCATATACTCTAAGAAATCTTTATTACCCAATACAAAATCTTAGTTTTAAGTCGGAATTAACAAAATCATCATTAAAAAGTTAAAAAACTTGAAGATGAGCTATTTCTTTCATCAATTGCCTAATTCTGAATTTAATTTGTTAAAATCAAGTTTATATTACTCATGTACTCTAAGAAGTCTACATTACCCAATAGAAAATCTTAGCTTTAGTTCGGAATTAACAAAATTACCATTAAAAAGTTAAATAAATTGAAAAGTAAGTTATTTCTTCAAATACCTATTTCTGGGTTTAATTTGTTAAAATCAATTTTAGATTACTCGTATACTCTAAGAAATCTTCATTACCCAATACAAAATCTTAGTTTTAGGTCGGAATTAACAAAATCACCATTAAAGAGTTAAAAAACTTGAAGATAAGCTATTTCTTTCATCAATTGCCTAATTTCGAGTTTAATTTGTTAAAATCAAGTTTAGATTACTCATATACTTTAAGAAATCTACATTACCCAATAGAAAATCTTAGCTTTAGTTCGGAATTAACAAAATCACCATTAAAAAGTTAAAGAAATTGAAAAGTAAGTTATTTCTTCAAATACATATTTCTTGGTTTAATTTGTTAAAATCAAGTTTAGATTACTCATATACTCTAAGAAATTTTCATTACCCAATAGAAAATTTTAGCTTTAATTCGGAATTAACAAAATCACTATTAAAGAGTTAAAGAACTTGAAACTCGGCTAGACTCACAACAAGTATTGAGACTTAGTCGGAAGTTTCGAAACTTACAAAAAATGTATCATTCCAACCTAAAGTATTATCTATAGTAGTTACATTTTAGGTTTTAACTTAAAACGTTATATTTTTTTGTAACATTTTAGGTTGCAACATGGACAACATGGATGGGGCTGAGCTCTATGTGCGCGTTCTTACGGTTAATTACGCCCTCCCTGAGCGGATCAAGGGTGGTGAGCAGGGCTGGGCCGCTCAATCTAGTATGTTCTTTGACCCCTTGGCTTTTCGTTCGTTTATCTCGATTTACTTAACTTTGTATGAGATTGGAAATTTATTTCTATGTGGTGGTTGGGTTCAGCTTCAAGCTTTGCCTTTGGATTGAAACGGTTAGGATTATGTTTTGGAAACTTAGGATTTAACTGAATGATTTAGTGTTGATTTGCAATGTGAATGCCTTATGTTCCTTGAATATGCAGCAATTCGAATTTGAATTTGTGGGTGCATTACCCAAAAATAAGTTCCGAAATGGAGGTTGAGTTTATTTGAATATACTCTGTCCTCTGTGTCTTAAAAGTTGAGAAAATTGTTTTAGATGAGAAGTCCCCCCTTATTTGAATATACTCTTCGTTTTTCAGTACTTTGTTTGACACCTATTTCGGAAAATGTTCGTTTACAGGTATAGGGGGTCTTTCAAATCTATGGGGAAAAATGGAACCAAAATTGAGCATATTTGTGGAATTTGAAACTCACCCCCAAGTCTGGGTGTCATAGGTCCTAGATTTTACATGATTGTTTTGGCTATGATGCAACACGGTCAATCCTTTTTTTATTGAAATGTTTGTTTGCTGTTCTATGGCCAATTGGCTGTAAATTTTTTCTTGGTCATTTGCTTTTGAGATTAACCCCCTCCATTTTGTACAAAAATGCAGTTTGGGCTGATGCTGACACATGGTTTGAGCGGCAACAACAAGAAGAAGAAATGCAGCGCATTCAGGCAGAGAACCAGGCTGCTATGCGTGCTGCGGAGGAATTACATAGGAAGAAACTGGCAGAGGAACAACAAGGGGAGAAAGAGGATGAAACAGAAATGAAGGATGATCCAATGGCAAGGGCTGAAGCTGGAGTTTTGAATCATAGTAACTAGTCTCTTTGCTATTAAATTGAGCAATCAATGCTAAAAAAACAGAGATTGTCTTTTATGTTAACCAACCTTGTGCAGTTTGCAAGTCTGAGGCCTCCTGAGACATGCCTTGGCTAGCCCTTGCTACGAGGTATCGTCTCGACTCCTGAATCGAGTAACTAATTGCATCCTTGTAATATGTCTAGACTATGGATTTTAAAAGAACTGTTGGGGGTTTGCTAAACGTGGTTGTACTTGCAATAAATAGAGTTTCAGGGTTTTCTTTGTCTTTCTAACGCTTATCAGAGGATTAAAAGCTTTTTACTTACTACTTCAGAAGAGAGATTGAGAATCAAAGTTTCACATTTTCATCCCAAAACTGTCTTCTGAGATAATTGTTGTTAAATTGTTTGGTAAGTCTCTGCACTAGAAGGTTTTGAGTGAACAACTAACAAGTGATGTGCTTTAAAATATTGTTCACTTTTTTTATAAAAAAGATTAAGTAAATTTAAATAAAAATATAAGTTCAATTTATTTAAATAATATGTGAATTGAAATTTGACGAGTCACTCAGTTCATGAGCAAGTCTAATTTAAAAATATTGAGTTAACAAAACAATAAATTTAAAGGACAAATTATCCTTAACGTAAAATTTTCATGAAAATATTATATTACTTAAAATAATGTTACTTTAGAATCTTATATAATCGAAGTAATTGAAACGAACACACTACCAATAATATTTACACACTTTATAAATTGAATTATTTTAATCAATTTTCAATTGAATTGATATTAAATTGTGGCACTAATTCAGTGAAAATTTTAAAAAGAAAATTAAATAAATAAATAATTATCATAGCGGTAAAAGTTATATATACAAAATTATAGTATGATTTATTATTATTTTATTCAAATTTAAAGATTTATCAAAATAATATAATTAATGTTAAACGTGAAAACTCTAGCTGAATAATCTTCTTCCTCTTTGAGTTTGTTTTTTATTTATTGGCGGTGGCATCGGCCTCAATGCTGCTCGTCGATTATTGAGATTCATCGTTATTTTGTTTTGTTATTTTTTATCGTTTGTTTTATTTTTTGGTTTTGAATGAATAATTTTGTTCTTGTAATACATTTTATTTTATCTTTTAGTACGTTTTTTTTCTGTCTTTTGATATTCTTTTTTATTTGTTATTTAACTGTTTTTATTCAATTTTTTTATTAAAGTTAAATTTGATGTCTCCATGACTGATTAAAATTGCGATTTTTTGGTTATCCTACTGATCTCATGATAATAATCGTATTGTCAACATGCCTTATTGCAATATACATTTTTATGTTAATCGTATAGTTTTACCTTTTATCTTTGATCTTTAATGACGTTAGTATCGTGTCTTCGAGTTATGTTACCTTTTCTTTGTATTATCCTATTACGATCTCGAGACGCTAATTTTTAGTTAGAATAATAGTAAGAATATATTTGGATTAGGTGTTTTTATTTACTCAAAAATAAACTCATTGTAATTTTAGATACATCCTCATTTAAATATAAAACATAATAAAAATTAGGCTTAATGACCCATTTGGCCCCCGAAGTATACACAAAATACCAAACTGCCCCCTAAAGAATTTTTTTGGACGTTTTGCCCCCTGATCTAAACACCGTGTGATCCCTCCGTCTAACGGAATTAAAAAAAATTACGGGCCAATCAAAACATGCCACGTGTCACTGATAACAAAAAAGCAACTGACTTATTTTAAAGGGGTGAATTGCACTCCAAGTCTGTAAAATTTTTGTTTTTGTTCAATTTAGTCCTAAAAATCTTTATTTAACCCGAATTGACCCAAATTTCTTTTTAATTTTTATAAATTAGTCCAATATTTTTAATATAGTGATGTTTTTTGTTCAATTTAGTCCTCAAAATCTTTATTTAACCCACAATTAACCCTCACTAATTTATAATTTTTATAAATTAGTCCAATATTTTTAATATTCTGTATTTTTGTTCAATTTTGTCATCAAAATCTTTATTTAACCCACAATTGATCCCTACCACTTTATAATTTTTATAATTTAGTCTAATATTTTAAATATAATTATATTTGTTTGTTCAATTTAGTCCTAAAATCTGCATTTAACCCGAAATTGACCCATATTTCTTTAGAATTTTTATAATTTAGTCCAATATTTTAAATATAATCATATTTTTTTCAATTTAGTCCTAAAATCTATATTTAACCCGAAATTGACCCATATTTCTTTATAATTTTTATAATTTAGTCTAATATTTTAAATATAGTCATATTTTTGTTCAATTTAGTCCTAAAATCTACATTTAGACCGTATGTGTATCGAACAAAATTTATTTGAAGTTTGTGCAACTTTAAACACAGTACTATACACTGCAGGGGAACGTTAATGTTACGTTTAATAAGAATGTTACTATTTCTTTTATTTTAGTACATATATTAATAATAAATAATTTTATTAAATAATTTTTAACATAATTTATTTGAATAAATAGAATGAATATATTTATTTATTTTGAATTCATATTATTTATGTTTCTAATTTTAAGTTTAGATTTCTACTAATTATTTTTTTTTCTTATGTTATGTTAATTTATTTTAAAATTCATAGAATAATTAAGTTTTCATTGTGTTGATACTTATGTGACCAATTGTATCATAAATGTTATTCTACAAGAGTATAATGATATTCTCGGTCCTTTTACACCATTACTTCAATCATTTAAGCTTTTATTGCGTTCTTTTTCATCTTTGTACTTTTATTTTTTGTCAAAATAATTCAAATGTGACAAAATAATAGTTTTTTTGTTCTTATTGAAATGTTAGCTTCATTTTTTTATTTTTTTTAACACATCATCATTTTTTAAGAAAAATAAGTTCTAAAAAGATTCCTAATAGACTATAGTCGTATTTACAAAAAATAAATGTTTTTAAAATAAACTAGAGAAATTAATAAATATCGTTTGTAATAGTAAAACATACTATACTTTGAATGTATGTTAAAAAATACTATACTTTGAATGAAAAAAATTTAAATTTAAATGAATAAAAATGTTAATAGAAAGAACGAAATAGAAAGAACGAACATAAATTTCGAATATAATTTATAAAACTCACATGAAATAATGAAATATGATTTTCTCCTTCCTCACAATTAATAAACTACAGTTAGCTGGTAAGCCTGTGAATGAATCCATTTTTGTTCAATATAGTCCTAAAATCTACATTTAGACCGTATGTGTATCTAACAAAAATATGATTATATTTAAAATATTGGACTAAATTATAAAAATCATAAAGAAATATGGCTCAATTTCGGGTTAAATATAAATTTTAGGACTAAATTGAAAAATATAATTATATTTAAAATATTGGACTAAATTATAAAAATTATAAAGAAATATGGGTCAATTTCGGGTTAAATACAAATTTTAGGACTAAATTGAACAAAAAAATATAATTATATTTAAAATATTAGACTAAATTATAAAAATTATAAAATAGTAGGGATCAATTGTGGATTAAGTAAAGATTTTGATGACAAATTGAACAAAAATACCAGTATATTAAAAATATTGGACTAATTTATAAAAATTATAAAGTGATGGGGGTTAATTGTGGGTTAAATAAAGATTTTGAGGACTAAATTAAACAAAAACATCATCATATTAAAAATATTAGACTAATTTATAAAAAATAGAAAGAAATTTGGATAAGTTCGGGTTAAATAAAAAATTTTAAGACTAAATTGAACAAAAACAAAAGTTTTACAAACTTGGTGTGCAATTTACCCCTTTAAAATAAGTCAACTGTTTTTTTTGTTATTAGTGACATGTTCTAATTGGCCCATAAATTTTTTTAACGCCGTTAGACAGAAGGACCAAACAAAGTTACGGTGTTTAATTCAGAAAACAAAACGTCCAAAAAAAATTCTTTAAGGGTCAGTTCGGTATTTTGGGGCCAAATGGGTCATTAAGCTTAAAATTTATACAAATACATCTAAAACTAATTAGCACTCTTAGTCATCACGCAACTACACTGACCAACCAAACTATTGATAATTAAACTCAAAAAATAAATCAGGCTGAGTCAACAAGATGGTTGTGTACTTGTGTTATGAAAACACTTGAAACTTGGTATCAGTTGATATTTAATCCAACAATATATAGTACACAAAAAACAACAGCAAAACCCAAAGATTCACAAAGCAGCAAATGGAATGCTCACAACAAAATCCCTTACAGCCCAAAATCTTCACTTTCTATCTGGAAATACTTGCGAATCAATCGATCAATCAGTCGGGTAGAATTTGCTCACCATCTGCATCCGCTTCAGTCTCAACCTTGGGTTTTGGCGCTTGTCCAGCTCCAGGAGCCTGCTTCTTCTTAATCCCGCTTACTATGTCATCGATCCTTAGAAGCATGCAAGCCGCTTCTATGGCAGTTTTAAAAGTTTGTGCCTTCACATTGTATGCATCCCATATCTAACAAAAAACCAAGCAACATTTTTAATATTACTCACTAAATTCAAATATGATCATTCAAAAACGAGAATGGAACACAAGGGGTGTTGATTAAATCAAAGGCCAGTAGGATGACATGCAGATGTCACAACAATCTAAAACAATGATTATTTCTCATTCTCTGTCCCCTCTCTAAAAATAACCTTGTCTAAACTCTACTAAAAATTGTAGATGTGTTACAAAATTGTTTGACAAATCATAGTTTGGGATGAAAATTGCAACAATGAAAACTTCAGTTAGAAAAGTGAAATTATGGAAAAAGTAAAGGCCAATATGAATTAAGGAAAAAACCACACCTTGCGCTCTTTCATGTCAGCAATAGCACCAGTGTTCCCATCTATGCCAGTCCAAGCATTTTCACCATTTGCATGCTATAAATCACAGGATGAGAAAACAGGAACAGAAAGGATAAGGATAAGGGCATCTTCAAAAGCGTAAATTGTACTCTAGAAACATTCATACCTTTCCCTGCAAAGCAGTCATGGTTCGAATCACATTAACCCCACAATTCTGTGCCAAAGTCCGTGGTATAGCTTCAAAAGCAATTGCAGCAGCTTCATATGGCCACTGTTACATTACATATCCAATGAATATAAAACATTTAAAACTTCTAACAGGGTTGTAAGTATATATTTAAATATCAAGACAAGTTGCATATTCAAATCATGTAACTCAAAAGTTTGGCACTAATGCTCACTTTTTCTATGCCTTCAACAGATGAACTCTTCTGTTTCAAAGTGGCAGAAACTGTTAACTCTGTTGCACCGCCACCAGGAACAAGTTTTGGATTCTTGATAATGTTTCTTGCCACAGACATGGCATCCTGTAATTGAAACATGTCTCAGAACTTTGACCAGAATAAAGAGAAAACAAGCTTCAGGAACTTGATTCCATTTAACAAACAGTTGTACACCAGACCAGTTACCTGCAAATTTCTTTCCACCTCATTCAAGAGATCCTTACTAGCACCTCTTAGAAGAACTGTACATGCTTTTGGATCTTTGCAATCAACAATGAATGCAAAGAACTCATCCCCAATTTTTTTAATCTCAAACAGCCCTGCTCCAGTACCAACATCAGATTCCTGCAATTCATCAGGACGATTCACAATAACAGCTCCAGAAGCCTTTGCTATTCTATTGTTGTCTGTCTTTCTTAACCTCCTAATTGCACTTACACCAGCCTTACTAAGATAATGACATGCCAAATCACTAAGCCCTTTTTCTGTAATCACCAGGTCTGGTTTGAATTTCAGAATCTGCATGCAAAGGTTCTCAATGTATTCTTCTTCCATTTTCAACAGGACTTCCCAATCTTCTTCCCTAACCAGCTCTGCATTTGTTTGGTTCTCTCCTTTCTTATACTCAAGGGGACAATCAAGAAGAATAATACGTGGATTGACAATCTTTCTTTTCATTTTCCCAGGTGCAACTACATCTTTATTGATCATTACTCCCTTGAGGACCTTAGAATCTTCCAATTGTCCACCAGGTACTTTCTCAACTTTAATGTACTTTTTAATATCAACTTCTCGCAGCCCTTGGCCAAGGTCAACTCCAACAGTTGTAGTTGCATCAATCGCCAAATCCTGGAAGTTAAACAATTAAGTAGATAAAAAAAAGTATGATACAAAGTTCTAAACTTCATTTTTAACACTTCTATTTTTAATAAAATCAAATGATTATGAAAAGCGATAAAGTGCTGTGCATAGAATATAAATGATTGCTAAAGAGATAGCTTCTGAACTATGTTGCAGCAAAACTGAAGAAAATATAAAGTAAGAAACCAAGTGAGTTGAGGAACATCAATTTTCATTTATCCAGATGTGATATGTAAAAAAAACATTGTACAAGCTAGACTGTGCCCCTCCTGTTTTACTAGGGATATTGTTTCAGACACTTTCAATCACTAAATGCATATTATCAGAATTAAGAGCAACCCAACAAACGGCATATATATATAAAGGAGGAAAATGAAAGTAAGAGATGATACACCCATCATATTTTTGAATCAAACAAAAGTGGCATAAATATTGTTATTTTTTTATTAATTATTATTATTAATTACATCTAAAAACAACTTAATGGACATTATCTAGTTATAATTGTGTCAACATGAAAAAACAAATTTGGGTGCAGAATACATGTAGTGGCACTAGTTATACAAACTTGGTCTTTCACATGAGCTAAATCAAACACCAAAATGAAGTGGCCAGAGAGATTGCTCATGTGAAGAAAACCCCAATCCATAATTGAACAAAAAAGGGTTTGAATATCCTACTCACTCATTTTGGAGAAACCCATGAGTCTGAATATTTTAGCAATAGAGACAGTGATAAATGGACACAGCCATTTTAGAAACTCATACTGAAATAATGTAACTATTCTGATTTCGGGATGTTCAATGAATGCTTTGAAAACAAACATATATACATTTCATTTGTTTGTTGTTCATGCTGAACAACTCAATGTTAACCTTTTGGAACTAAATATGAAGAATCATTCTTTTCTTATACATATTTTAAAAAACTGATAAATAATAAAGTACCAGGATGGTCAGATGATCATTGGAACTGTAGATCATATGCTAACATAATGGTCTATGCACATTATCGTGGTAATCAAAATAAGCAAAAAAAAAAAAGCTACATAAGAAAGAAGACACTCACAGCAATAAGATCTCCAAATTGGCTAGTGAACTTTGTCCCTATACAGCTCTTCACAAGTCCCAACACTGTTGAACCTGTTATTCGGATCCACGTTATGATGCGAAGCATGCCAAAGAAATTAAATATGCAAATACTAGCTACTGAAATGCAGAAACAGCTAGAATTTTTTTACGAAAAAATGTCAGATAAACATACGGTCTTTCACATCAATAGACATTGCAATCTTGTCAAGCACAGCAATAGCATCCTCCAACGCCTTATTGTATGCTGCAAATGAAATGGCTCTTCATCAAATGCTAAGTTATGATTAAAGCGCAGAAGCTAAGAATCTAGCAGCGCTTATAAGTTATATTACCTCGACAAATTACCGTCGGATGATAATTTTTTTCGATAAAGGCTTCTGCAACATGAAGCATCTCACCAGCTACACCCAAAAATACACCAAATATAATCACAAAAACAATGGTATATAAACATGTGATGTCAGTCATATCATCAAAAAATAAAACAGGGTTGTGAGCATGAACAGGAAGTAATAAATATCATTCAAGAGATGTCAGATTCCAACTGTTAAGCTAATCTCATTAAAAATCCATTGGGAAAACATGTTGATGAACACTGCAAAACAGACCAACGTATGCACACAAAAAAAAGTCAACATAGCACACAAACCAAACTGAGCTGTGTAAAGAAATACCAAGAACAATGACAGATGTTGTTCCGTCGCCAACTTCTTCATCTTGTGTACGGCTTAATTCAATCATAGACTGCCATGACCAACCAAAATAGATAAGCAAGAATGAAAATAAGACAGATAAGGGGGGAAAGAAGCATTATGAAATAGAGAAGCAGGGTGGAGTATCATGCCTTTGCAGCAGGATGTGCAAGATCCAACTCACGTAGAATTGAATTTCCATCATTAGTAACAACAATACCTGGTAGAAACCAAACCAAACTCATGCAGTGAATTTATTTGATTGTGATCAAGAAGAGTCCTTTTAAAGGGTTTAAAACAATGTTAGCGGGAAATCTAAAAACAGCAGCAATGGGAATGGAATTAGGTTAAAATTGTGCCAAACATAACGGGGGAAATGCAAATAGAAGGGGTACAAAAGGGCTACCTCCAGAAGCATCAAGGAGCATTTTCAACATGGATCGAGGACCCAAGGTTGTTCGAATAATGTCAGCAACGGCCTGAAAAGTTTGTTTTCGCTCGGTGAACATTGACAGGCAACAACAACAAAAAGGAAATCATATCGATAACTCGAAAATTTTGACATATAGCACATATTCAGAACTTAGAAACATTGGCTTTAAACATTTTTTTCTTAGTAAAACAGCTCATTCTGCATTTGATTTCAGATTGAAGCAAAGTAATTAAAAACAGCATAAGAATAAAAGATTAAAAAGAAGAAGAATGAAGGAAATGACCTTAGAGGCTTGGATATTAGCATGGTGAACCTTGGTCCCAGACTCCCGCTTCAGTGAATCCTCTGCAAATATCAATGATTTTTAGGAACATTTTGAATCTTAACATATGAGATTGAAATGCGATAAAAGAAAAAAAAAAGGAACATACTCAGAACGAGAACTGGGGCGTGCATGATTTATGATTTGGTAATTCGCTGAAACTCAAAACCAAGCAAAGTGATCCAAAACCTCTCGTCTTTCTTCTGTCTTCTTCTCTTTCAAGTTTCAAGTGTTTTTCTGCTTTCTTTTACTTTCTAGTTTCTACTGGAAACCCTATTAAGTATGCGCATCGCACGTTTCGGAGTGTTGCTGCTGCTGGGCTGCCTTTCTTCGCTTTCTGTCGATAGGCCCAAATCTCTCTTTTCACTTTGCTTTGCTTAATATATTTATCATTGTTGTGAAAAATCAGAACAATAGGTCAAGTTTGTTATATATTTTCAATTTAATCATAATTAAATAAAATATAAAAGAGTAAAAATTTATTTTACCTTATTCAACTAACCTTTTAAATTTATATATTTATTTTAGTCCTTTGTAATAATCCATTTTACATTTGATTAAACTGGTTGAACGATTAATTTTTAATTCAACAAGTCGATTTAACTTGGTTATAGTAACAATTATGTTTATTTGTAAAATAAAATTAAGAAATCCAAAATAAGCCTTTCACAATATTCAACATGAAAATGTAAAACATGCACATGGATCTTTAATATAGTGTCTAAACTATTTATAATCCATTCGATTTCTTAAATCAAAGGGTATTGTGTGCTTAAGCACACTTATTTTTCAGATTGTTTTAAATTATTTAAAATTCATATATTAGAAAAAAATAAAAATTGAATTTATAAATATATATAAGTATTTTAAATTTACCAGTAAATGGGAAATAAACAAAGTTATAAATTTTAAGGGAAAGCATCATAAATGTTGTTTGTTTACATAATGTTGAAAGGGTAATTATATCATGCACCGCAGGTGGAAACAAAATGTTTTCACAAGCGTCTTCATTTTATGGATTGGATATTCAGTTTAGGGTTTATAGTTTAGGAATAAGTTTATGTGCTTAGAATTTAAGGATTGTAGTTTGAATTTAGAGTTTATGATTAGAATTTAGGGGTTATAGGTAAAAACCTAAATCCTTACTATATTACCCTAAAACTTAAACCTAACACTAAACCCTAAATTCTAACCACGTACTCTAAATTTCTAAACCTAAACCCCTAAACTATAAAATCTTAAACTAGTTCTATATTCCCTAAAATTAAAGCGCATGTAGAAATAAAGTGATTCTAAATTATAAAATTGGATAGGAAGGCCTCATCGAATCCAATTCGGATCCAACGTAATGAACTATGTATGTGAAGTTACAAGTCGGGCTTGGATCATAAACTACTTCTTACATGTACTGTAAGATAATTTATCTTAATAATATGGGTGGTAATCGGGTGAGAAATATAATTAAAAATTGTAAAGGTCCAAACTGATAGAGATAGAAAATAACATCAATATTTACCTATGGAAACGAGAACGGGAACATAAGAAATACGAAGCTCAAATAGGGTGAGGACGAAGATTGTTATATTCGTACCGTGAAGATTCCCGAATTATGCTCTATAAATACCTATGAAAATTCTCAAAAAATATCTGCAGAGATCCCTGATATTTTACAAAAAAATTTAAAAATATAATTATCTTCCATTTGCATATATATCGAAACATATATTATTTTATAATCACATCAAATATTAAAAAATGATTTTAAGCCCAAATCAAACCTAATTTGTCTCGTTTAGAATTACTTATTTTTAATTTAAAAACAAATAAAATAATAAATTTTATGATAATATTTATATATTTTTAAAATTAAATTTAATCAAATAAAACTTAAATTTAAACATAAATATACTATATAATATTTGGACTGAACATGCCAAGTCATTCTTCATCAGCAAAGTCTAGCATAAAATAATATTGAGTTAACAAAACAATAAAACTTAATGATAAAATTGTTCATCTTTATTCTCTTAAAATTTGCCTCATTCCACTTTCTTCTAAATAGAAATAAAATTTGTCAAAAAAATTTATTTATGCATTCAGTTTCTAAATAAAGATTTATAAAAATAAAAAATAAAAAATATCCTTATGATAAATATTTATTATTATGATATAAAAGTTATGTTTATTGTGTAAAAAAAATAAGAATATCATTATATTTGTAAAAATATATAAATATTTTTAGGTTAAAGAGTCACTTTTGTTTCTGTAGTAGTCTTAATTTATCAATTTCGCCCTTATGGTATTTTGGCATCAATTTAGCACTTGAAGTAGTCGAATTGCATCATCGTTTGCTTTTTGACTGACGAAAGCCAACGTTGACTGTTATGGTGCTGACGTGGTAGTTTACGATACTGGCATAGCAGTTTATGATGACGTGACAAAGGGGCAAAATTGATTATTCAAGCGAGTTCGAAGGCAAAATTAATATTCTGGTTGAGTATGAGAGCAAAATTGATATTTAGGCAAAAAATATGAGTAAAATACTAAAATATTAAAATAACATAAAAATTAACAAAAAAATATTTTTTATTAATATATGGCTAAAAATAAAATAAAATAATTAAATTTTCTAAAAATAAGTGAAATTATAAAATTAAAATATCATAAGCTAATAAATTATAATTATTCAGTAATTAAAATTTAAAATATTTATAATGTATAAAAAATATAAAAACTTTCATCAAATAATTTGGACGATTTTGGTTTTATTTCTTTTCAAAAAAAGATAAGGAAGAAAGAATCTTAAAATCGAGTTAATGTAATTCCCTCAACCGAACAAAAATCTTCTATCTTTTTGGTGTCCTTTTCTCTTAATACTAAAAAAAATAGTCTGATTTCTAAATCGCAAACTTTAAACCCTAAAATTTTTAAATTAGGACTTAGGATTTAAGAATTGCAATTTTGAGTTTGAAAATTTTAGGGTTTAAAATTTAAAAATTAAGATCAAAGGATAAACTTTATTTTAAGTTATGATTTTTGAATAATTTATAATTTAATAGTTTCTGATTTTTAATTTTATAATTTTTACTTATTTTTAAATTTTTATTTTTTATTTTTAGCCATATATCAATAAAAATATTTTAAATATTTCATTATTTTAACATTTTAATATTTTCTTAAATTTATATTTTACTTAAAAAATCAATTTTGCCTTCGTACTCAACTAAAAAATTAATTTTGCCCCTCTTTTTATCATCTTCACATATAAACTGTTACATCATTGCACGCGAACTGTCATGTCAGGACCATTGACTTTCACGTCAATATTATAACAGTCAACATTGACTTTCGCCAGTCAAAGAGCAAACGGTGATACAATTCAACTACTTCGAAAGTTAAATTAATACAAAAATACTATAAAAGCGAAATTAATAAATTAAAATTACTACAGAAAAAAAAAACTCTTTAGCCATAATTTTAATTATACAAAATATAACTATAGAATTAAATGGAATAATAATATTTTAAAGTTTCAATTTTATAGCGAGTGCGCTAAATGAAATAAAATTGGATGAAGAATTAAAACTACCCAAACAACAAATGAAAACATAATACAAATTATGCATCTTAAATTAATTTTACAGTGAGTGCATTCTTAGTCATCTTTTTTCATTCTTACCTCATAATCGTACCTTACCATGTTATCCAAACAAATACTTCATCTCATTCTAATCTTACAAGTCAGAACTACACTGACCAAACCTAACTATTGATAACCAAACTCACAAAAGAATAAATGAGGCAGCTCTTTAACTCTTTAAGTAAACAAGATGGTTGTGTTATGAAAACACTTAAAACTTGGTAACAGTTTATATTTAATCCACCAATATACAGTACACAAACAACATCAAAACCCATAGAGAGTAAAATTCGGAAATACTCGTTGAATCAATCAGTCGGTCACTTATACTCGTTGAATCAATCAGTCGGGTAAAATTTGCTCACCATCTGCATCTGCTTCAGTCTCAACCTTGGCTTTTGGAGCTTGTCCAGCTCCAGGAGCCTGCTTCTTCTTAATCCCGCTTACTATGTCATCAATCCTTAGAAGCATGCAAGCCGCTTCTATGGCAGTCTTAAAAGTTTGTGCCTTCACATTGTATGCATCCCATATCTGACCAAAAAACCAATCAACATTGTTAATATTACTCACTACATTCAAATATGATCATTGAGAAAAGAGAGTTGAGAAGATCGAATTCTGTCCTTTTTCTCTAACTAATTATAAAGAAAGAGAATGGAACACAAGGGATGTTGATCAAATCAAAGGCCAATAGGATGAAATGCAGATGTCACTACAATCTAAAAGAATAATTATTTCTCATTCTCCGTCCCCCCTCTTAAAAAAACCTTGCCTAAACTCTATTTTGTCTCAAGTCATCCAACCTTCATTTGTCTTTGTATTCTCAAACTAACCTGTAAACAATGCACAACTTATACCCTCATATTTTGATATCATCACTTTACCCACTCATCTTCAAACGAAATCCCTTACAAATCTGATTCCTATCACTTGTCTACAGGTCATGGCTAGAAGAGAAGGGGGTGGGGGGGGGGGGAGTTTTCAGAGAAGGAATTTTCGGGACATGCAGATCAAAGTTCAGAATCATAAACCAAAATATGTGATTTCTTAAGAATTCCTTTCTTTAATAAACCACCATGTTGCCCTCAAATAAGTTGTAGATGTCTTACATGCCTTTCAGTTAACATCCTAAAAATAGGACAAATTTGTTTGACAAATCATAGTTTGGGGTGAAAATTGCATCAATGAAAACTTCAGTTAGAAAAGTGAAATTATGGAAAAAGTTAAAGCCATTAGTGCAGTCAATTAAGGGAAAAATCACACCTTGCGCTCTTTCATGTCAGCAATAGCACCAGTGTTCCCATCTATGCCAGTCCATGCATTTTCACCATTTGCATGCTATAAATCACAGGATGAGAAAACAGAAACAGAAAGGATAAGGGCATCTTTAAAAGCGTAAACTGTACTCTAGAAACATTCATACCTTTCCTTGCAAAGCAGTCATGGTTCGAATCACATTAACCCCACAATTCTGTGCCAAAGTACGTGGTATAGCTTCAAAAGCAATTGCAGCAGCTTCATATGGCCACTGTTACATTACATATCCAATGAATATAAAACATTTAAAACTTCTAACAGGGTTGTAAGTATATATTTAAATATCAAGACAAGTTGCATATTCAAATCATGTAACTCAAGAGTTTGGCATTAATGCTCACTTTTTCTATGCCTTCAACAGACGAACTCTTCTGCTTCAAAGTGGCAGAAACTGTTAACTCTGTTGCACCGCCACCAGGGACAAGTTTTGGATTCTTGATAATGTTTCTTGCCACAGACATGGCATCCTGCAATTGAAAGGTGCCTCAGAACTTTGACCAGAATAAAGAAAAAGAAACAAGCTTCAGAACTTGATTCCATTCACAAACAGAAGTTGTACACCAAATCAGTTACCTGCAAATTTCTTTCCACCTCATTCAAGAGATCCTTACTAGCACCTCTTAGAAGAACTGTACAGGCTTTTGGATCTTTGCAATCAACAATGAATGCAAAGAACTCATCCCCAATTTTTTTAACCTCAAACAGCCCTGCTCCAGTACCAACATCAGATTCCTGCAATTCATCAGGACGATTCACAATAACAGCTCCAGATGCCTTTGCGATTCTATTGTTGTCTGTCTTTCTCAACCTCCTGATTGCACTTACACCAGCCTTACTAAGATAATGACATGCCAAATCACTAAGCCCTTTTTCTGTAATCACCAGGTCTGGTTTGAATTTCAGAATCTGCATGCAAAGGTTCTCAATGTATTCTTCTTCCATTTTCAACAGGACTTCCCAATCTTCTTCCCTAACCAACTCTGCATTTGTTTGGTTCTCTCCTTTCTTATACTCAAGGGGACAATCAAGAAGAATAATACGTGGATTGACAATCTTTCTTTTCATTTTCCCAGGTGCAACTACATCTTTATTGATCATCACTCCCTTGAGGACCTTAGAATCTTCCAATTGTCCACCAGGAACTTTCTCAACTTTAATGTACTTTTTAATATCAACTTCTCGCAGCCCTTGGCCAAGGTCAACTCCAACAGTTGTAGTTGCATCAATTGCCAAATCCTGGAAGTTAAACAATTAAGTAGATAAAAAAGTATGATACAAAGTTTTAAACTTCATTTTTAACACTTCTATTTTTACTAAAATCAAATGGTTATGAAAAGTGAGAAGGTACTGTGCAAAGAGTATAAATGAAGAAAACATAAATTTGATATGTAAAAAGCCATTGCACAAGCTAGCCTGTGCCCCTCCTGTTTTAGCAGGGAAATTGTTTCAATCACTAAAAGCATATCATTAGAATTAAGAGCAGCCTAAACGGCAAATAAATAAAAAGGAGGAAAATGAAAGAAAAGATGACAGACCCATCATATTTTTGACACAAACAAAAATGGCATAAAGATTGTGATGTATTTGTTAATTATTATTAATTACATCTAAAAACAACTTAACGGGGGTTATCTATGTTATACTTGTGTCAACATGACAACAAAAATGGTTGCAGAATACATGTCGTGCCACTAGTTATACAAACTTGCCTTTAGTGTGAGCTAAATCAAACACCAGAATGAAGTGGCAAAGGAGATTGCTAGGTCATGTGAAGAAAACCCCAATACACAATTGGACAAAAAAGGGTTTGAATGTCCTACTTCTACACTCATTTTGGTGAAACCCACTAGTCTGAATATTTTAGCAATAGACACCCTGACACATGGACACAGCCATTTTAGAAACACATACCTGAATTGATGTAACTATTCTGTTTTCGGAATGTTCAATGATACCTTTGGTAACAAACATATACATTTCGTTTGTTTGTTATTCATGCTGAACAACTCATGTTAACCTTTTGGAACTAAATATGAAGAATCATTCTTTTCTTACACATATTTTAAAAAAATGATAAATAATAAAGTACCAGGATGGTCAGATGACCATTGTAACTGTAGGTCATATGCTAACATAATGGTCTATGCACATTATCATAGTAATCAAAATAAGAAAAAAAATCCCCATAAGAAAGACGTCACTCACAGCAATAAGATCTCCAAATTGGCTAGTGAACTTTGTCCCTATACAGCTCTTCACAAGTCCCAACATTGTTGAACCTGCAATTCGGATCCACGTGTTACAATGTGAAGCATGTCAAAGAAATTAAATATGCAAATACTATCTACAGAAATGATGAAATAGCTAGAAATCTTTTCATGAAAAAAAATGTCCAAGAGAAACATACGGTCTTTCACATCAATAGACATTGCAATATTGTCAAGCACAGCAATAGCATCCTCCAACGCCTTATTGTATGCTGCAAATGAAACAGCTCTTCATCAAATGCTAAGTTATAAATCAAACACAGAAGCTAAGAATCTAGCAGTGCTTATAAGTTATATTACCTCGACAAATTACTGTCGGATGATATTTTTTTTCGATAAAGGCTTCTGCAACATGAAGCATCTCACCAGCTACACCCAGAAATACACCAAATATAATCACAAAAAGCAATGGAATCTTAACATGCGATGTCAGGTACATCATCAAAAATGAAAAATAAAACAGGGATGAGAGCATGAACAGGAAGTAATAAATATCATTCGAGAAATGTCAGATTCCAACTGTTAAGCTACTCTCATTAAAAATCCAAAGGGAAATAGCTCTCAAAAAATGTATATGAGAATAACATTGCAATACACACTAACGTATGCAAAAAATAGTCAATATAGCACACAAACCAAACTGAGCTGTGTAAGGAAATACCAAGAACAATGACAGATGTAGTTCCATCTCCAACTTCTTCATCTTGTGTACGGCTTAATTCAATCATAGACTGCCATGACCAACCAAATCAGATAAGCAAGAATGAAATAAGACAGATAATGGGGAAAAGAAGCATTATGCAATACAGAAGCAGGGTGGAGTATCATGCCTTTGCAGCAGGATGTGCAAGATCCAACTCACGTAGAATTGAATTTCCATCATTAGTAACAACAATACCTGGTAGAAACCAAACCAAACTCATGCAGTGAATTTATTTGATTGTAATCAAGAAGAGTCCTTTTAAAGCGTTTAAAACAATGTAAGCGGGAAATCTAAAAACAGCAGCAATGGGAATGGAATTAGGTTAAAATTGTGCCAAACATAACGGGGGGAAATGCAAATAGAAGGGGTACAAAAGGGCTACCTCCAGAAGCATCAAGGAGCATTTTCAACATGGATCGAGGACCCAAGGTTGTTCGAATAATGTCAGCAACGGCCTGAAAAGTTTGTTTTTGCTCGGTGAACGTTGACAGGCAACAACAACAAAAAGGAAATCATATCGATAACTCGAAAATTTTGACATATAGCACATATTCAGAACTTAGAAACATTGGCTTTAAACATTTTTTTCTTAGTAAAACAGCTCATTCTGCATTTGATTTCAGATTGAGCAAAGTAAGTAAAAACAGCATAAGAATAAAAGATTAAAAAGAAGAAGAATGAAGGAAATGACCTTAGAGGCTTGGATATTAGCATGGTGAACCTTGGTCCCAGACTCCCGCTTCAGTGAATCCTCTGCAAATATCAATGATTTTTAGGACCATTTTGAATCTTAACATATGAGATTGAAATGCGATAAAAGAAAGAAAAAAAAGGAACATACTCAGAACGAGAACTGGGGCGTGCATGATTTATGATTTGGTAATGCGCTAAAACTTAAAACCAAGCGAAGTGAACCAAAACTATCTTCTTTCTTATGTCTTCTTCAATTTCAAGTGTTTTCTGCTTACTTGTACTTTCTAGTTTCTACCGGAAACCCTATTAAGTATGGGCATCGCATGTTTCAGTGTGTTGCTGTTGCTGCTGGGCTTCCTTTCTTCGCTTTCTGTTGATAGGCCCAAATTTTGTTTTTCACTTTGCTTAATATGTTTGGGGTAAAGTTCAAAAATGATCACTAAACTTTTTAAACTATCTAATTTGGTAACTCAACTTTTAATTGCATTGATTTGGATATTAAACTTTTAGTTTGGTTATAAATTAGGCATTGAACCAATCATATTTTATATCATAATAGTAAATTTGTATAATAACACATTCAATCTTTCAAATTTACGCGTTCAAACAATTTAGTCATAATTTAAAAAATAATTAAGATAATCACCTAGCATTCAAACAATGTTTATCTGGGGTCGTACGGAAGATCGTGGTGGTATAAATTTAGTTCGCTCGAAAAACTTATGTCGACCCATTGCGAGTGGTGGTCTTGTGGTGAAGCATCTAGTTCACTAAAATGAGGCTTTTCTTATGAAGAATGTTTTTCAATTACTAACGAATAAGGAACAGTTTTGGGTTCAGGTGTTACGGTCCAAATACAAAGTGAGGGAGTATGTGTCGTTGCTGCTCACAATTGTGGACGGGTTTGAATGTGATATGGGAGGATGTCCGTCAAGGGATTGCATGGAACGTTGGTAATGGGGGGAATATGAATTTTTGAAACGATGATTGGCTTGCGAATATCCTTTACGGATTTTTTTGCTTGGACATGATGCATTAGTTCCGCATAATAGGTCAGTTCACTCTATGGTGGATACTAGTGGAGATTGGAATTGGAGGGAATTTCATCACTTACTTCTAGATTCCATTTTGCTCAAGTTGGCAGCAACGAAAGCCTCCTCTGCTTGTTGATGTACCCGACTTGCCTGGTTGGAAATGACAGGAGGATAGAAAACTCTCCGTTAAATATGATTATTTGGTTTGAGCAAGTGTGCAAGAGGACACATAGGAGGGTGTGTGGTCTTTGATTGCTAAGTATCGAGGCTTGCAACGCATCAAAATTTTCCTATGATTCATATGTTGTGGGAAGATTTTAACTAATGATGAGCGAATGCGTAACCGTAGACATCTACCGGATAATGGGTTGTGTGTCGTATATGGTATAAGTGTTGAAACCATCTCCCATGTGCTCATCAGGAATGTGGCAAAGCTGAGTTGATTTGGAAACATTTAATTAAACATGAACTTTGGTAGAGTTCCATTCATTATCTATAGTGGATTGGATTAGAGTTAATTTGTCTACTCCTGGTTATTTGCTAAGCATGAGGCTGATTGGGATTTGCTTTTTGGAGCAATTTTGTGGAACCTTTAGTTTGATAGAAACAGATTTATTTTTTATCTGGAGCATGTTGAGCAAGATTCTGTGTTGCTTAGGAGTCGTCGTTTTACGTTTGTGGCATGCAAGGCTATTGAAGTTTCGGGCAGCACGTATAATGATTGTCCAATTACTCAATGGCAGTCTCCACCGTCGGGCTGTCGCAAAGTTAACACGGATAACGCGAAAAGTGTTCAGGATGGACTCACGACATGTGGGGTTGTGATTCGTGATAGTAACGAGTGTTGGTTAATCGGTTTTACTAAAAGTATTGGTGATTGCCTGGTACTTGAAGCCGGATTATGGAGTGTTTACGAAGACCTCTTATGTGCTTGGAATCTAAAACAATCTAGAGTATTGCTGGAAATTGATAGCTTATCAGCATTGTATCTTTTACATGATATAGGTCTCGGCCGTTTACTGTTTTTCGTCACATTTTTAGCTCATGGATCGAAACTGAGAGATCCTTTTTGTCCACCTTCTTTGTGAAGGGAATAAACGTGCGGATGGAATGGTGAAGCTTGTTTGGTTGAGGAGTTATGGATTACATATTTAGAAGTATTCTAATTTAGTTACTTATTTTAAATTTAGATAAATTCACTATTGAAAGCGTTGGTGGGCACTCGGTATAATTTATAACTCACGATATTATTAATATAAACAAAATACGAGTACAACACGAACACTAGCTGCTACTAATTTGCAAACACCTACTCATAAGCTTTGCTAAGCTTTACTCGTTTTTGTTTCTCACGACTCACACTCTATTAATTTCTTTCTCTTGATTCACATGCATACAAAATTACATTACGGTCCTATATATAGTGCTCATTAGCCGACTTAATGAACTATCTAGACCCTAATTAAATATTATTATTTCATAATTATCTAGATTTGTAGCCATACTCTATTGCCATGTCATTTTGCTTTGCTGCCACACGTTTTCCTTAATCCTTGTATGCCGCCATCATCAATGCTTAAATGCTAAAGATTTCATTCATTGCTGCCTCATTTTGCTGCAATGTTCTTCAAGTACTTTCTACATAGATCCATGCCATCTTCTTCTTGCCATCTTGCACCTTTTAATTAAGTTTTCAACGTTGCCGACTTAAGTAGTTAAAATCAAGTTTGACTTCTATCACTCCCCCTCAAACTTGATTTTCTATGCCAACATTTTCTTTCTTTAGTAACATGTTGACGTTTTCTTTCTTTCACGGCTGTTTTAAATCTTGGTAATTCACTGTCAGCAAAGAAACAGAAAAGTGAAATATTTTGAGTTTCATAATCCTTGTACCTTTTCGGCATTCTTCTTTCCCTTGCAGATCTTCAAACTTCGGTCGGTTGTACTTCATGATTTTCGGTTACAATATTATTGCTTGATGAAGACGGTTCATTCAATTTTGTTGAGGACCTTGGTCATCACCTTGTTCATCTTGGTTGATGAATTCATCATCGTCTTTATCTTCGTTAAAAAATAGTCATTCAACTTTCTTTTCTTCTGTGCTCCATCTCCAATGTTCTGCTTCATCGAACTCAACATCTCTTGAGATTATCAACTTCTTGGTTAAAGGATTATAGAGTCTGTAAGCCTTACTTCATTCATCATAGCCAATAAAGATACATTTCTCTCCTCTGTCATCGAGCTTCTTTCTAGTCTATTCAGGAACATGGGTGTATGCGATGCACCCAAAAATTTTGAGGTGTCCAACTCCTGATTTTTTACCGTTCCACGCTTCATTTGGCGTCATATACTTAACATTTTTTGTTGGACATCAATTTAATAGGTAGATTGCACAACGAACAACTTCGACCCAAAAATTTCTTGGTAAGTGTTTCCCTTTTATCATGCTCCTTGCCATGTCAAGGATTGTGCGGTTCTTTATTTCAGCAACTCCATTTTGTTGAGGCATGTATCTAACTGTCATCTGATGGATGATGCCATGCTCCTTGCAAAGATCTTCAAATAACTTTACAGTATACTCGCCTTATCTATTAGATCTGAATATCTTTAAGTATTGGTCGCTTTGCTTTTCCACCATTGCTTTGAATTCTTTGAACTTATCCAATGCTTCTTACTTTTGTTGAATAAAGTATACCCAACATTTTCTGCTATAATCATCAATAAAGGTTAGATAGTATCGGTTTCCTCCAAGTGAAGGTATGCCGAAAGGGCCAACAATATCTGTGTACACAATCTCCAATTATCTTCGGGCTCGCCAAGATCTTCCAACTTCAAAGCTTTGTCTGTGTTGTTTTCCTTTAATGTAGGCTTCACACAGTTGATCTGGAAGATTGATCTCTGGTAATCCTTTCACCATATTTGCTTTTGATAACAGCTCCAGGCCCGAAAATCCAAGATGCCCATATCGTAAATGCCACAACCATGAATCATCTTTGATTGCAGTCTTCATGCACTTGACTTCTCCGGACTCGATGTCAATAGTAAAAAGACGATTTCGAGTCATATCAACTTGGGAAATCAATTCTCCATCTTTATTTGCGATGGAAAGTGAGTGATTCTTCATCAACACCTCATATCCTTTTTCTAAAAGTTGGCCAAGACTTATGATGTTGCTTTTCAAAGCTGGTACATAGTAAACGTCTTATATGTACTTTTTTCTCCATTTTTCTACGTAATCATGACTTTGCCTTTAACATCTGTGTGTGACTCGTCTCCAAAAGTTACACGACCAAGGTGTTGGGAAATGCCGGTACACCCCATGGCGCAGCGAAAAAATTATCCGGTGTAATCCACTAGTGATCCATGTACAATGGATGAATTCAGGATCATAAAGGATGAAAAACATTACCTCAACCAATCTGGAATTTCGTAGCAATTATAGGAGAATCCAAATCGAATTCGAGTCGTCATAGCAGCATTCCGACCTCTACATAGTCTACCCGAATAAAATGAACACTTTTTCTCTTCTCTAACTGTTAGAGATGATTTTCGAAAAAGGCATATTTTGGCTACTAGACGTTATGTCTTTATATAGCATTTAAAAACCTAATTCTAATTAAATTCGGATTCTTTAAATATACAATATATTTAACCGAATATAATTAAATATGTAGAATCTGATTCTACTTTAATTAGGTTTCTTTTAAAGATATATATAGTATTTGATAATTACAATAACTTATAAAATATTAACACATGTATAAAACTGAAATTAACAATTTCGGTTTCTCACAAATTACGTGTACAACAAGTTTGTACACATGCTATCTAGTCGATATTTGTTCGTTTCAATCATAGGGTGTGACCCTTGTAGGTTCATGTAACTTTAGTAGTAATATCTAGAACAATTCTAATATTACAAGCAATGGGTGGCATTTAGCAATACATCATTGCTACCTAAGTTACATGAGATCGTGGTTCAATTTAACATTTTTCCGTGATTAACTTCTTTTATGTATTTCATCATTTTGTCCTCATATCTAGATCGGACACAAGTCATAGATTAGTCACACTTGTATAGTCCATCTAATGTTTCTTGATATCTTGAGCAGGCTATTATAAACGAATAACTATGATATCCCATATCAATTCATTCGAGCATGGACATGCATTTTCTAGTCTCACTCAATCAAGTGGCCTATGATATTACTCCTATTATGTAGAAGGGAAAAATCCTATCTTGATCAACTATATTTCACTACATGGATTATGACATATCCAATATCAGTCTTTATAGTGTAGTCAGTTATGAAACACGTTTGACCGTATCAAAATATGTCACTCACGATGTTGAAATAATGGTGATCTCAAATCTGAGGATCATACATGTAGTTATCACCATGAGCAATGTTGTGACTGTCACATAATAATCCAAGAAACATGCTCATAGCGGGTTAGTCCAATATTTCGTTCCTTAACACATACTTATGTATTTATTTTGACATCTCCATGCCAATGACAACACTTTGTTATCAATCAACTACATATTAGTCTTAATACATTATTGTTGTCCAAGCCCACAATAATTCTCGACTAAGGACATTAAATAATAACTATATTATTCTAAGGACTTTATTATAATTCAGTTTATTTATAGATACATAGAATAAGACTAAAATAAAATAATAATGGCTCCTTATTAATAAACAAGATAAAATAAGTATGTCTTTTACAACTATCTCATAATTGGTCTTTAGGCATACTCCAACAATCTCCACTAGCACTAAGACCAATTACTCATGTATCTAATACCAAGAGACTTAGTATGACGCTCATGTTTTTGCTGTGTCAGAGGCTTTTTCAGTGGATCAACGATATTGTCATCCATTGGTACTCTACATATTTCTACATCTCCCCGATCAATGATTTCATGAATGACATGGTAACGCCTAAGTATGTGTTTGGATCGTTGGTGAGATCTTGGTTCTTTTACTTGTGTGATGGCTTCGTTGTTGTCACAACTTAGATCTATAGCATTTGTTATGCTAGACACGACCCCTAGTTCAGATATAAACTATCCAAACAACCTCTTTTACAGCATTGCTTGCTGCAATATACTCAGCTTCTATCATAGAACCTGCTACTGTATCTTGCTTTAAACTTTTCTAGCTTACAGCAC
This sequence comes from Hibiscus mutabilis, assembly GCA_019671005.1. Lineage (NCBI taxonomy): Eukaryota > Viridiplantae > Streptophyta > Magnoliopsida > Malvales > Malvaceae > Hibiscus > Hibiscus mutabilis. The sequence goes on from JAGYYJ010002677.1 coordinate 44,962, forward strand.
CTCCATTAAGACAAGACACAAAACCCGATCACGATCGAGAATCATCTTTATCAGTTTAAAAGCTTGCGTCAATATAACCTTTTATACTTAGCTCTTGCTCACCTCCATACATAAGGAATGTATCATTAGTTCTTCTTAAGTACTTAAGGATATTTTTTACTACAACCCAATGACCTTCACCGGGATCTACTTGGTATCGACTTGTCATACTTAGTGCATATTATACATCTAGAAGTATACATACTATGACATACATGATATATCCAATGGCCGAAGCATATGATATCTTACTCATGTGTTCTCTCTCTTGAGGTGTTGAAGGACACATTTCCTTTGAGAGCGAAATGCCATGTCTCATAAGTAAGAATCCTCTTTTAGATTCTTCCATACTGAATCTTTTCAGTATTTTGTCTATGTATGTATTTTGACTTAGTCCTAGAAGTTGTCTTGATCTATCTCTATAGATCTTGACTCCTAATATGTAGGTTGCTTCACCTAAGTCTTTCATAGAAAAACATTTTCCTAACAAAGTCTTTACAGACTATAAGATAGGTATGTCATTTCTTATTATTAGTATGCCATCCACATACAATACCAAGAATGTGACAGTGCTCCCACTAGTTTTCTTGAAAACACATGGCTCATCTTCATTTTTAATAAAACCAAATTCTTTGATTGCTTCATTAAAACGAAGATTCCAACTCCGAGAAGCTTGCTTCAGTCCATAAATGGATCTTTGTAGCTTGCATACCTTTTGGGCATATTTTGGATTGACAAAACCTTCAGGTTGTGTCATATACACATCCTCATCCAATTTTCCATTAAGGAAAGCGGTTTTGACATCCATTTTCTAGATTTCATAATCGTAATATGCAGCTATTGCAAGCAATATCCGGATGGATTTAAACATAGCAACATGGGAAAAAGTTTCATCATAGTCTATACCATGAATTTGACGAAATCCCTTAGCGACCAATCACCCTTTGTATGTTTGTATATTGCCATCCATGTCGGTTTTCTTTTTGAAAACCCATTTGCACCCTATGGGCTTAATTCCTTCGGGTGGGTCAACCAAATTCCATACTTGGTTTTCTGACATGGAATCTATCTCGGATTTCATGGCTTCTAGCCATTTTTCAGAGTCTGGGCTCTCTACTACTTCCTGATAAGTCCTAGGCTCATCTTGGTCTATGAGAAGAACATCTCAATGCAATGTGACAAGAAATCCACATCTTTTAGGTGCATTGCGTTCTCTCATAGACCTTCACAGTGGTTGTGTTTCAAGAACGATTGGATGTTCCTCAACTATTTGTGGAATTTGTTGTTGTTCAATCTCTGGTTCAGTGACCTGTGGTTGATCTTAAATTTCCTCAAGTTCAATATTTCTCCCACTTCTTTTTCTGAAAAGAAATTCTCTTTCGAGGAAGATTCATGTTCGAGCAACAAACACTTTGTTCTCGGGTGGATTGAAGAAATAATATCTTTTAGTTTCTTTAGGATATCCCACAAAATTATACTTATGATATTTGGCTTCGAGTTTTGTAGACATCTGATGTTTAACATAAACTTCACATCCTCAAATTTTCATAAAAGACATACTAGGACACTTCCTAGTCCATATCTCATATGGTGTCTTTTGAACCGATTTAGACAGAACACGATTTAGTGTGAAAAGTAGCTATTTCTAACGTATGTCCCCAAAAAGAAGTTGGAAGATCAGCATGATTCATCATTGATCGAACCATATCTAACAACGTTCAATTTCTCATTTCAGAGACTCTATTGTGTTGTGGAGTACTTAGATGTGTAGGTTGTGAGACAATCTCACATCCTTTAAGAAGTTCACCAAACTCTAGGCTTAAGTATTCTCCTCCTCGATCTATTGAAGAGCTTTGATATTCTTTCCTAGTTGGTTTTGTACTTCATTCTTAAATTCCTTGAACTTTTCAAGAACTTCAGATTTATGATGCATGAGGTAAACATACCTATATTTACTAAAGTCGTCATTAAAAGTAATGGAGTATTGAAACCCACTTCTTGTTTGTGTATTCATTGGTCTATATACATCACTATGTATTAGACCTAATAAATCACTTGCTAGCTCGTTTTTACCGTTAAACGGTGATTTGGTCATTTTTCCCATTAAGCAAGGTTCACATATATCAAAATATTCAGAAAAAAAGAATCTAAAAATCCATCTTTATGAAGTTTTGATATGCATTTCTCACTTATATGACCCAAACGACAATGCCAGAGATAAGTTTGGTTAGAGTCATTTGTTTTTGATCTTTTTGTATTTATGTTATATATGGATTTATCTTAATCTAAGATATAGAGGCCATTTATTAATTGAGCCGTACCATAAAAACATTATTGGGGGAAAAAGAACAACTATTATTCTTAATAATAATCTCAAAACCAATCTTATCCAAACAAGAAATTGAAATAATGTTTTTAGTCAAACTAGGTACGAAATAACAATCATCTAAATCTGAAACAAGTCCACTAGGTAATGACAAAGTGTATGTTCTTATAGCTAATGAAACAACTCTTGCTCCATTTCCCACTCGTAGGTTTACATCTCATTTTGTCAATTCTCTACTCCTTTTTAGTCCCTGTACAGAAGTACAAATGTGAGAACCACAACCGATATCTAATACCCAAAAAGTAGATGTTGATATATTAATGTCAATAACATAAATACCTGATCCAGACTATCCATTCTCTCTTGCCTTCTTGATGTCCTCAAGATAGACAGGGCAGTTTCTCTTCCAATGTCAAGCATTGTTGCAATGGAAACATTTTCCTTCTTTTGTAACTCCTCATTTGGGTTTCAATGCAACCTTTCCTTTGTTGGGCTTTAGCTTTGCCTTGGTGTTGGACTTTCCTTTTCTGTTATCCTCTTGGACCATCAGAATAGGTTTGCAACTAACCTTTTTCATGTTGTTCTCTGTTGTTCTTAACAGACCAAGCAACTGAGGCAACGATTTGTTAATTTCTTTCATATTGAAATTAAGAATAAACTGATTAAAACTACCCGGTAATAATTGCAGGATAACATCAGTAGCCAATTCAACACTTAGAAGGAAGCCCAATTTTTCAAGGGTCTGAATAGACCCTATCATTTTGAGAACATGAGTTCCCACTAGAGTCCCTTAACCATCTTGCATCGAAACAAAGCTTTAGAGGTCTCATACCTCTCTTGAAGAGCTTGCCCCTCATATAATTCCTTGATATTTTTAACCTTCTTATAAGGAACCATGTCCTCATGCTGCTTCTGAAGCTCAAGGGTCATGGTTGCAAGCATCAAGCAATCGACATCTACCATGTCACTTGAGTATTTTTCAAAAGCTTCAAATTCATCTTTAGAGGCATCATTTGCTGCCTTTTTAGGGACATGTTCTTCGATGATTGTTAGTTTCCATTCTTGTTTGAGGACAATCTTCAAATTACGGAACCAGTCAATGAAGTTCAAGCCATTTAATTTGTCCTTCTCAATGACAGATCGTAATGATAATGTGTTTAAATTTGCCATAATAAATATACAACGATAAAATATGTTTTATAAGTACATTTTTATCATGTTTATAAAGTAATAACATTCTCACTATTAAAAACCCTCAAAATCGAAAAACTTGCTAAAAGTATTTCTAGTGGGTAAGGATCCATATTTCATTTCATTCTAAGTCAGCTTTGGCTTTACTCTTAGAATTCAATTATTTAGGTAAGCAACACTTGTTAATTACATCTCATGTAATTCTTATATTTGATGAACAACTATTTGTCCAAAACAAAAGTTTATATGGTCTAATAGAAATAACAATAATGAACAGTGCACCAGATAGGTAACTTATGAAAAGAGAGGTGGTGTACCGGGCACGCTTAAATACCAAGTCTTTCAAAGAACCAATCCTAGACATGCACTTTCGTATTGTTTTTCAATCATCAAATTTCTTAAACAGTCATTAGTCTTTAGGTTTCTAATCTTATTAGAACAACCTAGTTTAACCAATATTACTACCAGTGAATATCACTTGCTTATTCTTCGCGTTTAACCAAGATAGATCTAAGTATTTTGCTTGGCAAAACCTACATAGTACCGATCGAGGTTCTAATGAGGGCTAATATTGGATGACTAATTTTAATTAAATATAGAGGGTTTTTGTTATATCAATCTCACCATTCTATTATGTTCTAATCAGTTACCATCATGCTAAAAAAATACATTGTATCACATACATGTAAAACAGTAAATTTAAATGCAATGGTTATAGCCCTTAAAACTAAGGCGGCCCATCCCAAGCCAATGGGAGAACCAAAATTACTAAAGATAGAACTTGCTTCTCAAGCACCTAATCCACCTTTGATCGGCCCATCAGTCTGCTCCTTTAGTCCACGCTTTCTCCGCAAATATTACAATTTTCAGAAACTCGTTTTACATACGAGGGAGTAAGATGAGAAGAGAATTACAATAGAAGAAAGAAAGGCACGACACGCATGCCGTATTTATATAAAACCAAAGTAAATAGGCTATTTGAGCTATAACCATACATTTTACAAATACCGTGCATATTATCCAAAACATACACATGTTTTATCTTGTTAATTAAGATTACCTAAATAGTCGGCCTCGGTATGCTAGGAAAATTTTTAATTTTGACACTTCGATTACTATGGAAAAACCTCACGATTTGATAACTTTTATCAATAGATTTGTGTTTTTGGGATTTTTCAATCCCTAAGGTTTTTCACTCTAGAACAACCATTATTCATCTGCCAAAAATGATCTGTTATATTAACTGCATGTTCATCATGTCAACTATTAACATATGATTATCAAAAGCTTACCGCAACAAACACGTGATTAACACTTACCCATCAATCGTAAAAGCTTGTTAAAACATATTAACATATTAATCGCGACTGGATTCAATTTTTACGTTTCGCACAAACATCGTATACTCGTCAAAACAGAAATGGTAAAACATGCATCTCATACAAAAATATTATCCAAGTATTTAAGTCTAAATTTGTATCGTACAAGTGGCTCTGATACCACTGTTGGGAAACATCGGTACACCCTATGGCGTAGCGGAAAAATTATCTGGCATAATCCACCAGTGATCCATGTACAAGGGACGAATTCGAGGTGATAAAGGATGAAAAACATTAACTCAACAAATCTGAAATTTTGCAACGAGTATAGGAGAATCTAAATCGAATCCGAGTCGTCACAGCAGCGTTCCAACCCCTACGTAGTCCACCCGAATAAAACAAACAATTTTTCTCTTCTCTAACTGTTAGAGATGATTTTCAAAAAAGACATATTTTGGCTGCTAGACCTTATGCCTTTATATAGCATTCAAAAATCTAATTCTAATTAAATTCGGATTCTTTAAATATACAATATATTTAACCGAATATAATTAAATATGTAGAATCCGATTCTACTTTAATTAGGTTTCTTTTAAAGATATATATATATAGTATTTGATAATTACAATAACTTATCAAATATTAACATATGTATAAAAATGAAATTAACAATTTCGGTTTCTCACTAATTACGTGTACAACAAGTTTGTACACATACTATCTAGTCGATATTTGTTCGTTTCAATCATAGGGTGTGACCCTTGTAGGTTCATGTAACTTTAGTAGTAATATCTAGAACAATTCTAATATTACAAGCAATGAGTGGCATCTAGCAATACATCATTGCTACCTAAGTTACATGAAATCGTGGTTCGATTTAACCTTTTTTCCGTGATTAACTTCTTTTATGTATTTCATCCTTTTGTCCCCATATCTAGATAGGACACAAGTCATACATTAGTCACACTTGTATAGTCCATCTAATTTTTCTTTATATCTTGAGTAGACTATTATAAACGAATAACTATGATATCTCATATCAATTCATTCGAGCATGGCCATGCATTTTCTAGTCTCACTCAATCAAGTGGCCTATGATATTACTCCTATTATGTAGGAGGGACAAATCATATCTTGATCAACCATATTTCGCTACATAACGGGTCAGTCCAGTATGTCGTTCCCTAACACATACTTATGTATTGATTTTGACATCTCCATGTCAATAACAACACTTTGTCATCAATCAACTACATATTAGTCTTAATACATTATTGTTGTCCAAGCCCACAATAATTCTCGACTAAGGACATTCAAGAATAACTATATTATTCTAAGGACTTTATTATAACTCAGTTTATTTATAGATGCTTAGAATAAGACTGAAATAACAGTAATGGCTTCTTATTAATAAACAAGATAAAAATAAGCATGTCTTTTACAACCATCTCATAATTGGTCTTTGAGCATACTCTAATACAAGGATCGTTTCATCAAGCTCCACGAACAATTTTTTTTGCCAGACATGTGATTGCTGGCACAATTATCAAGATACCAAGTATTTTTCTTGGATTCTTCATTTCCTTTATAAGTAAGGAATACATAAGATTCTTCATTGTTCTTTTCTTCAGCTGCTGCTACATAACGTTTTTCTTCCCGATTTGGAGTTGATCTACACTTGTAACTGTAATGGACATACTTGTTGCAATTATAACATTGTACCTGAGATTTATCTCTTTGTTGATATTTGCCTCTTCCTCGGCCTCTATATCCTCCTCCACGGTTTGGTGACTGATAATTTTCATTTGTTTGAGCGGTGTCATATGATCAACCACTGCACCCACGTGCTCCTCGTCCACCTGTGTATCTTCCGCAATAACGACCACGATTTCCTCGACCTCTTGTGTAGCTGTTGTTGGCTTCTCCTTCATTGACGTTCATCTTGCTTTGCAAAGCTTGCTCCAAATTTTTAAAATCTTCATTTTGTTTCATCTTATGCTCATGGGCTTGGAGTGAACTTACAAGTTCATCGATCGATATCTGGGACAAATCTTTCGATTCTTCTATTGTGACAACCACGTAGTCGAATTTTCGTGTTAATGTGTAATCACTCATTTTTACTTAAATATATTAATATCGCATGTATAGTTATTATATGAATGTTACTAATATAAGGTGATGTGTGCATGTATAAGCTATGTATACGTATTAAGGGTGTATGTATGTCACGTATGTATCTAGGGTATAAGCGTATATAGATGTTATGTTAATTATATGTATGATTATACGTACGTATACTAGAATATTATATTAATTAATGATCGTATAATATAAGTATATATTTTCGTATGTATATGTATTGCTGTTATAATTATACTATTATTGGGCTGGCAAAATGAAAAAATTAAATACATTAAACCCATATAAAAATTACAGTCCAATTACAAACCCAATTACAAGGCCCGTTTGGCCCAAAATCTGAATCCCATTTAATTACAATGTGCAGGTAACTGTGGGCCGTTGTATCAAGATCTGATCCAACAGCCACGATGCAACCAAGGTCAAAAATATCTGCCAGGCGCGTGCTCCACACGTATGGACCGTTCGAGTGCCACGCGCGGACGCTTTAATATCCCACGCGCGCGTAAGATCCACACGTTCTGACTCCTCGACTGCGGAGCTCCACGTGGCGAAATCTCAAGCCATCTCATCCGATCGAGGCTTCATCCAGGCCGATCGTTCTTCAAGCCATCTCGACCGTTAGATCAGATCTGATCAAACGGCCGAAAATGCGTCTGGCCTCTGGCAGTATGACCACACCGCCACCGCGCCGATATTCAGTCCCCGCGTTCAGATTATGCCAAAGACAACAAGCAAATGTCAGATCTGGAAAAGAAGATACAAGTTGCAACAAAAGCAGAGGCAATAATATATATGAAACGGGACTGTTGTAACGGGAATAATTTTTAGCAAACGAGCAAAAAAAAGATTAGCAAAAAAACAGAGAGAGTAGTAACAAAAAGAAAGAACAGAGATCTTGTAAAACAAAAAATTGTAACCAGTCAAGATAATCAAAAAGGCAGTCCAGTGGTAATTTTTTGTCTCTTTTTTCTTACCTGTTTTCTTTGCATGCATATACGAAACAGAAATAAAAAAAAAAACAAGTAAAGAAGTCTTACCGGCGTTGTCTGTGGGTCTTCCCTTCCTCTGTGACAAGCCTTTCGGCTTCTACAAGCCAGATCTGGTGAACAAAAGGGAGGGGAAGACCCCTTGTGGTTTCGTTTTTGGTCTAAATTTTTTTTTTGGGTTCGTATTTCTTAGATCTAGAGTAAAAGAAAGGGTATCCTCTGAATCCAACCACGGATTCGTATTGAGGACGACAAGGGGAATGTTTTGGTGTATTTTGGGAGCCTACCGGCGCCGGTTAGCGGCGGCCGGCCCCCGAATTCTGGGTTTCTCAAGAACATTTGAGAGAAAACGAAGAACATAAGTTTCTGAAAAACCGAAAAATGAAACAAAGAAGGGGAAAATGGGTTTCGGTCTAAAAATGGGCCTTTTATAGTTATTATTATTTTTTGAAATGGGTAAATTACACACTTAATCCCACCGCGTTTTCAATATTTTCATTTTTGTCTTGCCGCATGGTATAATCACAGTCCCCCTGATTTTTCAAAAAGTCACAATTCAGTCCCTAAATTACACTGAATCAGTTTCTAATTGGTAAAATTATGTCCTTAATCATCCCGCGTTTTTGGATTTTTCACTTTGGGTCTGCCCCTTGGTATAATTACAATTCTGGTCTTTATAGGTTTTGTTTGTTTTTCAATTTCGTCCCCAAATTACATGTTATTGCTCTTTAATTTCTGCCACTGACTTTCGTTTTCCTTTCATTTCAGTCATGTTTTCTTTGTAAATATTATTGTTCGTGTTATAATCGTATATGTTGATATTATCTTATTTTATGTCTCTTGTATATGACTCGTTTTATGTTTATATATATATGTGTGTCAAGTATGATATTCGTTTTTTTATCCGGTTATTCGTATTAAGCATGTTATGTTTTGATTGGTTCGTACATGGGGATTTTGTATTTTTTATATGTGTGCGCTTTCTTATTTTTTTAGGGCTACATGTTAGTATATTTACCCTTTTATACGATATGTTGACCCGTATATGTTGAAATATGTTTTATTACTAGTATGCATTTTTTAATATCTGTTCGTCTATATATACTTATTCCTGCCTTGTTTTTTTGACATATTATAATTGTTTTTTTATCTATTATTTAGAATAATATGTATATATATACATGTTTTAGTCTAAAATATCATTCATGTTAAATTAGTATTCTGGTATGCCAATATTTATTATGCTAAATATTTTGCCATGTTTTACGTTTTTGCCACTAAGATTGCATATCGAGATATAACTTGTTAATGCGGAGTCCTTTTATCCGAGCGTAAACGGGCGAGTATCAAGCGTAGTGATGGTGGTTGGGCGTTTATTCTCGGATAACGGGACCCTTAAAATATATTCGCAATTATGACCGAAATTTAAAATAACTGTCACTCTAATCCGGAAAATCCAATATTAATAAAGCGGTAATTATTAAAGTACCAGTTTTTGGGCGGTGTGGGGGTGCTAATCCTTCCCCATCCGTAACCGACTCCCGAACCCTGTCTTTTGAACCTACGGTTTTTGTGGTGTCAAGCCTACCTAAGTGGCCGGTGGCGACTCCATTTTTTATGAGGTTTTTTGTAAACCCCACGGAATAAATATTTTATATCCCAACACCTTTCAAAAAAGCATTTCAAAAATCATCGTTTTTTATTTTAGCGATATGTTTGGAAAAAAGACCTTCGCTACAGATGGCGACTCCGCTGGGGAAAATTTTTGTTTTTTTTGAAAAAAAACAAATGAGAGTCAAGCTTTTAAAATAATTACCGCTTTACTAATATTGGAAGTTCCGGATTAAAGTGACTATTAAATTAACATTCGGTCATAATTGCGCGTTTATTTTAACGCATTTAAAATATGGCATATAAACCCGTCTTTTTAAGTGGGGGGAAAACGCTAATGCTTTCGTGGAGATATCGTTCTCCCGTATGGGCCTAGCAAGTACCTTCGGGGCTCGAGTACCTTATGCTTTTCGTAAGGATATCGTTTCCTTAAAGACGGGCATAGCGAATGGGTCCCCCGAATTGAACCCGGTTGAAAGGAGCCTATAATGGGTGATGATCGGGGCCTTGCTACTCTTAGTAGAGGACAAGAAGGACAATTCGGGTACCTCCTAGAACCAAAACTGCATGTAGAGAACATAGAAACCTACCTGTTAGAGCCATGCGGATAACCTTAGGTTTTAGACGAGATAAATAGGGTTGTTTTTGTGTTTATTACATTTAATTTCGTCATTTTATTTATATATTTATCAATTTTATCCGTATCTTGACTTGTTTTCTTTTTGTTTTTTGTTCTTTTTCTCATACATCATTGCATTTGCATCGTATAAAGGTACTGGATCAAGTGGTTTGCCTGATCAGAAAGTCTTTCATTATGGAAAAAAGGTGTCTTAGGAAAGAAGAGCTTAATTTGTCAGTTAGACATTGGTCAGAGGTCAATCAGAAAATCCAAGGGGACAGTCTGCCTAACGAACGCGTAATAGCTGGATACACCTATGTGAGTCTCCAACAGAACGACTTGTGGGATCTTCAAAGCATTTGGGAAAGATGGGACCGAAGACTACAAGACTTATTTAGCAATAGTTATGGCGACATCGCACAGCTATTATATGTTCGGATTAACCAGCCCCTACTCCGAGCTATAGTCCAGTTCTGGAATCCGGCTTTTTGCTGCTTCACCTTCAATGGGCAGGACATGATGCCTACGGTAGAAGAATACACTGCTTTACTTAACCAGAAAAATATTTAGGAAGATTGGATCTACGCGAAGCCTCCAAGGAATCAGAATTACACTGCTAAACTCAAGACCTTTGCATGAATGAGTGACGATTGGGTTAGTGGCCTCCTTCAAATCCGAGGAGATAATACAGTCTTTGCATGGGAGAGTATTCGGGACATCATATCAACACATCCAGACGAGGCAAAGAAAATGGACTTATTCGCTTTAGGAATATATGGCTTGGTGATCTTTCCCAGAGTACTCGGGAACATTGACATAGCCATTATGGATTTGTTTGAGCGGGTGAAACGGAAAGCAAACCCGGTACCAGCAATCTTGGTCGAGACTTTCATTTCCTTAAACGCTAGCCGGAAACATGAAGAAGGACATTTTCGAGGCTGCGCACAGCTATTACAAGTATGGATCCAGAGTCACATGTGGAAGACGCCGACGCGGGTCCTGCCGGGGATATCCTTCCAAGGTTTTTTGCCTTTACGAGAATACTTAGCAAAGGAATGGCCAGAAGATTTGAAAACGAAAATGTGGACCAGTTTCTTCAGAAACATTCAAGATGAGGACATAGCATGGAGGGTCCCATGGCTCGGTAAAGTTAATTATTTTCTATACAGTTGTGGTGACTACAACTGGCTGATGATGTTAGGATTACATGGAGGGATCGCTTGTGCTCCGCTTTTAGTGTCTCGGCAGTTCGGATCACGACAGTTCATTCCCAATACCGCCGGATTAAGCCAAACTGAATTTCTTTTCAAAGGGGAGTTCAAAGGAAAAATTCAGACCATCATGAGGGCCTGGGATCATTGTTACCGGATCAGGGTAGAAGGAGATACCGAGCACATGACTACCCCAGATTACGACCTTTGGAGACGTTTGAGGGTTAATAATGTAATTCCTGAATCTGATCAAGGACCAACAGTGTCACTCGAAGAGCTTACAAGGGTGGTACCGTCCGAAGCCGATATCTTAAGGAGTGAATTCGAGGAAGTTAAAAAGAAAATGGACATCCAACAGACCCAACATGCGAGCGAGCTCTATAAAGCAAGCTTAGAAGTTGATGAGCGGGATGAGATCATTAGGCAACTGAAGAAATTAAATGCAGATTTGAGTGACAAAAATACTCTTTATCAAAAAGATGCCCTCCTGTTACAGGCAAAAATACAAAAGGCCGGCCGGAGTCAGTTCATAGCTGTGGAAAGAGAAAGAATGAACGGCATCCGTTTGGTGGAAGAAGAACGAGAAATTAACAAAAGAACGACCGAGAAAGAGATTGAAAGCTGCCGTTTGGCTATGGAGGAAGAAAAACGGTCCGCCAAGAAGGCCATTGATCAAGAGAAAGAAAGATTCAGACAAGAAATCAGCAATGGGAAACAAGCTGTCCATCATGAGAGAGAAAGTGTCGCCGTATGGAAAAGAAAATCCATGAATAGCCGAAACAGACTGTTAGAAATGCAGAAACTGTACGATGACACTGTCCAAAAATTGGGGCAAAGCCAAAGTCAAAATGATGAATTAAAAGGAAAGATGGCGGAAGTCGAACACTCACTTCGAATGTACTACCGCAGGAATAATTTCGCTGAGCTGCAAGAAAAAGAACGCGAAGTGGGTGTGTTACAAGCACGAATCGGGTCCCTCGAAGCAGTTGTGGAGGATTACAAGGAAAGAATTAATGTGTTCGAAGAAGCTGCAGCCGGAGGGGACACCTATTGGCAGAAGAGATTACGCGACGCTGCTCGAATGGTACAGGACAGAGACAAGTACTACACAAATCTAATGGTGGATATACAACGAGTCACCAGACACGTAAATGATTTAGCTGTCGAGGCTGAGACACTCCGACCTTTTATAGCCCCAGGAATGGAAGAAGCTCCTAGGTTCCTCAAGCTGCTCAAGGCAATTGGAAAGTTATGAGATAGAGCTAGAATCTATCTGTAGGACTCTGTGTTATAATTAGATCTTTTGTACTAGGGATCTTTACTTTGTAACACGAATTTTGTTGTAATCAAGACCCTTTAATTCCCGTGGAAGTAATTCAAAAGGGTGATTACCAGCGGAATCAGTACCTTGTCTGCATGCATTTTTGCATTTGCATCATAACATTTGCATCTTTGTACATGCATTTATTTCTTTTTTGCAACCATATTAACAATATGAATATTGAGGCAGTCCAGTGTGTTAACCCGCAATCATTCATCACCTATACTTTACCCGGCTACAAAGAAAGCTCATGGAAGAAAGAATAATCAGTCTAGAAAGAGGGCAGAGAGAGCTTGAGACAAGGCTTGAAGAGGCCCAGAGAAGCCTTAGTGATCAGATTGCACAATCACAAACATCAATAGTATCTGACATAACCGCATTGCTGTCAAGAAGTCTTGGAAAATGAGTAGAAGGAGAAAATGTTCCAGAACTAGAAGGTACACCGGCTCACTTCAAGGTTCAACCAACTGCACCAAACCAGGCTAAGAAGGTGTATATTGACCCTACAGGAATGTCTTCCAGCTTTCAAGTAGGGGCACCTGAGACTCAACCCCTTGATACCGAAGCACTTTATGAAGAAGAAGTGCCGGACCTGAATATGGTCGAAAGGATTAGGAATGAGGTAGAGAAAAAATGGGAAGAAAGATTTCGCCTCATGGAAGAAAAATTTAAAGCGTTACAATCAAATGAAGAATCATGAAACGATGCTAGTGACCTAAGTCTGGTGTCTGATCTTGTCTTGCCGCCAAAATTCAAAACACCAGAGTTCGATAAGTATGACGGGACCACATGTCCTTCTGCACACATAACGATGTATTGTAGAAAAATGGCGGCTTACCATAAAGATGAAAAGCTATTGATCCAATGTTTCCAAGATAGTCTAACTGGAGCGGCATTACGTTGGTATACTCAGTTAAGCAAAGCAAATGTCAAGACATGGAAAGATTTGTCTAAAGCATTTTCCGAGCAATACAAACATGTAACAGACATGATCCCTAGCAGAATTATGCTAGAAAATATGGGGCAGAAGTCCAATGAGAGCTTGCGACAATATGCCCAAAGGTGGAGAGAAGTGGCCGCCTAAATCCAGCCACCTATCCCGGAGCATGAAATCACGCCATTATTTGTCAACACTCTGAAAGGAGCACTCTTCGACCGCCTCATCAATAACACAAACAAGTGTTTCGCCGACTTAATCAGGGGTGGGAGTCTCTCGAATCGGCAATTAAGAGCGCGGAATTGATGGTGGGGAAGGGTCTCGAAAGTATAACAAGAGAAATGAAGTAAACACCACCACCACCTACCGCCTTGAAGAACTTTCACAGTATCACAGCCACAAGCACACTGTGGGAAAAACACAAAATTCAAATCAAAGAGATGAGAGGGTCACCAGAAAGGATAAAGAGAGGAGAACTTTCACTCCCCTACCTGTTTCATACTCAGAGCTTTATTCCCAGTTGTATGAAGCAGACTTGGTCCAACCATACATCGTTAATCCTGTCAATCCACCCTTCCCGCCTTGGTATAATCCAAGCGCACATTGCGACTATCACGGCGGTACCCCTGGACATCCCACTGAGAACTGTCTTGCCTTCAAAAAGCTTGTACAGAACTTAATCGATTCTGGGATATTGAAGTTTGAAGAACCGAGTGTAGCCAACAACCCGCTACCTAAGCATGAGAACAAAGGGGTAAACGTCATAGAAGAATGCTTTACCAGGGGGATAAAGGATGACATGTCAGAAGTCAAGTCCCCTTTACGGTGGGTATTTCAACAGTTATGCATGGCTCGTATGATCAACAAAGGCATGATAATAAGGCAGAAAGAATGTGGAAAGTATTGCGAATTCCATCAGACTGAAGGGCATGATATCCAAGAATGTTAAGAGTTCAAGAAATTGGTGCAGAAGCTGATGGATGAAAAACAAATTGAATTCTTTGAGGAACCCATGGGGAAGGGATCAGACGTGCACATGACAGATAGCCCTAAAACTAGATACGAGAAGGATAGACCTTTTATCATCTCTCCCAGGATAGGGAATGCAGGTGTCTCCCAAGGAGAAACCAGCAAGATAAATCCCAAGATCGTCATTTCAGCACCATCTCCATTCCCATTCAAAGACATGCGACAAATTCCCTGGAATTATGCGCGAATGTGACCATGCCGGAAAAATCGTAACGAGAAGGTAAAAAAAGAGTCTACGTTTGGAAGACCAACAAAGCGAACAATGTGAGCGTTGGTGAAGCAGGCCATTTCACAAGGAGCGGCCGATGTTATTCCTCCGAGGCTTTGAGAGCAGCTGAAAAAGATAGGGGGAAGAAATACAGCAGATTAGCCTACGCGAGAATTTGGAGAAGAACCTCCCAAAAGATAAATGAACGTGAATCGAGGCCCGGGCCAAAGAATTTCTAAAGTTCTTGAGACATAGCGAGTACAGCGTAGTGGAACAACTACGGAAACAACCGGCCAGGATCACAGTCTTTGGAATTGCTCTTGAGTTGAGAGAAGCATCGGGAGGCGCTATTGAAGTCTTTGAATCAAACTTTTGTGCCCCATGACATTTCAGTAACAAACTGGACATGATAGTAGGGCACATTATCGCCTATAATCATATCACATTCGGTGATGATGAGATCCGGAGGGAGGAATGTGGTCTACCAAAGCCCTTAACATTACTACCCACTTTGCAAAGGGTATGTATTACAGCGTCTTGATCGACAACGGTCAGCATTGAATGTCTTGCCTATGGTAACCCCGCAAAAATTGCCAATAGATGGTTCACACCTAAAGCCTTGCTACAACTCGGTAAGAGCCTTTGATGGTACGCAAAAAGGAACAATGGGGAAAATTGAGGTGCCCTATTAATCGGACCAACGAATATGTGATCGATTTTGTGGTGATGGACATAAAACCATCTTACACTGCTTATTGGGAAGACCTTGGATCCACTCCGCAGAGTTGTCCCATCATCATTGCATCGAAATTAAAATTTGTAGTTGAAGGAAAATTGGTCACCGTAGAGGCAGAGCATGAATTTGTTACTTAGTGACATCGGACACCCCTACATTCAAAATGATGAAGATCTTTTGAGAATGCCGTTCCGAGCATTAGAACTAGTTAATGCCACATTCGTGTCGGAAGGAAGCCGGATCCCCTACCCTAGGTTATCTAATTGTACCAAGATGTCCGTCTTGAAAACTCGGGCCGAGGAGCCAAAATAGAAAAAGGGTGGGAAAGAAATTACAAGGAAACACGAGACCCAAAAAATATGATAACCAAGAAGGATCGTTTCGGGCTGGGTTACCAACCAAGTGTCCAACAGAAGAAAGAGGAATATAAGAGGAAGGAGGAGCAAAGAAAAGCCAGATTTAAGGGAGAGGACATTCCGTGGAGGTCGATATCCTTTCCTAATTTGAAAGCCACTTTCATCTCCGGAGGGTTCTACCAGCCAGGTCAAGATATTGGAGAAAAATGATGAACTTAACCAGGAGGAAATATTCAGTAAATCATTTGAAGGGATGTACATCAGCATGATAGCTGAAAAGGACCGAGGTAGCAAAATGTTGACCAACATCCGCCCTTGCCATCCTGGGGAAACACTTGATAACTGGAGCTGCATTGATCTACCTGTAGTTTTTAGGAATAGATCAGAGTAATGCTCGAATCAACCTTTTGTTTTTGCCCATAGACAATGGGGATCTCTTGTATGGGGCACCTATGTTAACTTTTTGATTGAAATGAAAATATCCCCACTTTCTTAAAAATGACCAAAGTCTCATTTATTCCATTCATGTATTCTTCATATTCATTCCCTTCATGTAAAGCCATCCATTTCCCAATACAATTCATTCTCATTTAATGCAGGTCGCTCATGATTGTGATATGAATGATACGGATCCAATCTCGAGTAAATTTTGAATGCCCTAAGGTCTCGAGAGGAAATTGAGGAGGATATGATGGAATAGAAATTGAGGTCCGGAAAGAATTAAAGAGAATGGTGGACGACGAAGAAAGGCGATTATGCCCCACCAAGAAGAAGCGAAATTGTCAACAGGGATGAAGAAGCGAGAAAAGAAATAAAAATAGGAGCGACTATTTCCTCAAAAACCAAGCGTGAACCGATAGCCCTACTTCTTGGGAATTCAAGGATGTCTTCGCTGGACTTATCAAGATATGCCGGGATTGAATACCGACATAGTGGTGCACAAATTGCCAACAAAATCGGAATGCAAACCAAGACACAGAAAAACTTCGGAGAATAAGGCGGATATGTTGTTAAAGATCCGAGAAGAGGTGAAGAAACAATTTGATCTTTGGATTCTTGAGGTAGCCAAATACCCGAGTGGGTTGCAAACATTGTACCAAGCACCAAAGAAAGGCGGGAAAGTTCGTATGTGTGTAGATTATAGGGATCGAATCGAGCTAGCCCTAAAGACAACTTCCCTTTGCCACATATTGACACGCTGGTTGACAACACCGCGGGACATTCATGGTTTTCCTTCATGGACGGCTTCTCGAGGGTACAACCAGATAAAGATGGATCCTAACGACATGGAGAAAACCACATTCGTAACCATGTGGGGCAATTTTTGTTATCAAGTGATGCCGTTTGGATTAAAGAACGAGGGCAACATACCAAAGAGCAATGGTGACTCTTTTCCATGACATGATGCACAAAGAAATAGAAGTATACGTGGGCGATATGATTGCCAAGTCTCGAGCAGAGGAAGAGCACCTCTGAACTTGAGAAAACTATTCCAAGACTACGGAAGTACCAAGCGAGGCTCAATCACGCCAAGTGTACCTTCGCCGTTACTTACGGAAAACTCTTGGGATTCGTAGTAAGCGAGAAGAGGATTGAGATTGATCCCGATAAAGTGAAAGCCATCCAGGACCTTTCACCACCCCGCACGCGCAAAAGGAAGTCCGTGGTTTTCGGGAGGCTGAATTATATCTCTCGTTTCATTTCCCAATTAACCAATCAATGCGACCCGGTCTTGGACTTCTTAGAAAGAATAATCTGGCGTATGGGATGAAGAATGTCAAAAAGCCCTAGAAAAGATCAAAAAGTACGACAAATGCTCCAATTTTAGTCGCACTGGTGCACAGTCGACCACTAATTCTCTACTTAATGAGTCTTTGAGAATTCAATGGGATGTGTCTTTGGGGCAACACGATGAGTCAAGAAAAAAAGGAGCAGCCATCTATTACCTAAGCAGAAATTCAATGATTGCGAAACACGATACCCCTTGATCTCGAGAAGCTGTGTTGTGCTCTAGTTTGGGCTACCAAACGGCTCGACGATACATGTTGTACCATACTACGGTTGATATCCAAGCTAGACCCATTAAAGTTCTTAATGGAAGCGCCCGGCGCTAACGGGAAGGATGGCCCGATGGCGGATGCTCTTATCCGAATTCGACATCGTATATGTTAATCAGAAAGCTGTGAAGTGGAGTGCCGTAGCAGATTTCCTGGCTAGTCGTGCTTCGGATGACTATGAGGCATTGAACTTTAGTTTTCCAGACGAAGACTTGATGTGCATTACGACCAGGAGAAGAGATTTGAGATGATAAGTCATGGAAACTTTACTTGATGGAGCCTCCAACGCCCTCGGACATGGGATAGGGCGTGCTAATTTCACACGAGGCGTCTATTATCCTTTCACCAGCAGATTGGAATTTTTTTGCACAAACAATATAGCTGAATACGAAGCTTGCATCATGGGATTTGAACTCGACCATCGAAAGAAAGGTTAAGGAACTTCGAGTGTTCGGAGATTCGTCCCTAGTCATTTACCAATTGCGCGGGGAGTGGGAAACCAGAGACCCGAAGTTGGTCAAATATCACGAATGGATTCAAGAGCTCGTCAAAGAGTTCAAAAAGGTCAGCTTCAATTACCTACCCCGAGAAGAAAATCGGATGGCGAGATCATTGGCAACCTTGGCATCCATGTTTAAAACAAACACACGGGCGAAATGAAACCCATTGAGATGCAGACATTTGAAAAGCCTGCTCATTGTTGTAGTATACAGGAAGAGATTGACGGAAATCCATGGTACTATGATATCCGCAATATGTCAAGCTTCAAAAGTATCCGAAGGGGCAACGACAATGATGAAAAGCGCTCGAGAAAAATGGCAACAAAATATGTCCTAGATGGGGAAATCCTATATAGGAAAAGTCATGATCAAACATTCTTTGAGATGTGTGGATGCCCGGGAGGCGAAGGAAATCTTAGCCGAAGTACATGATGGGATCGTGAACGCGACGCCAACGGGCTGTCTATAGCCGAAAAATTATGAGATACGGTTATTTACGGTTGACCATGGAGGAGATTGCATCGATTACGCCAGAAATGCCACAAATGCCAAATTTACTGACAAAATTCATGCACCCCATCGCCTCTACACACCATGAATTCTCCGTGGCCTTTTCGCGGCGTGGGGCATGGGCGTTATCGGGCGAGATCCATCCAAAGCTTCTAATGTGCACCGTTTCATTTTGGTCGCCATAGACTACTTCACTAAATGGGTAGAGGCAGCGTCTTACGCCAATATCACCAGGACTACAGTTTGTAAGTTCTTAAAGAAGGAAATTATTTGTCGATACGGATTGCGAGAGAGGATCATCACCAATAACGCCTAACAACAACAAAATGATAAAGGACGTGTGCACTCAATTCAAAATAACACACCATAATTCCACAGTCTATCGTCCTAAAATGAATGGAGCAGTGGAAGCGGCAAACAAGAATATAAAGAAGATCATAGTGAAAACTACGGATACCTACAAGGATTGGCATGAGAAGTTGCCTTTTGCCCTTTTCGCCTATAGGACGTCCATTCGCACATCAACGGGAGCAACGCCCTACTCCTTGGTGTATGGTACCGAAGCAGTACTCCCAATTGAGGTAGAGATTCCGTCTCTCCGAGTCTTAAACGAAGTAAAATTGGAGGAAGCTGAATGGGTGCAGGCCAGACTCGACCAGCTAAATCTCATTGACGAAAAAAGACTAAAAGCCATTTGTCATGGTCAGATGTACCAAAAGCGGATGGTGCAGGCTTACAACAAAAAGGTGCGCCCAAGAGAATTCAAAGAAGGGGATCTGGTACTCAAAAGAATCCTCCCTATCCAGAAAGATTCTCGAGGAAAATGGATGCCCAATTGGGAAGGACCATATGTCGTAAAAAAGTCCTTCTCAGGAGGAGCCCTGATCCTAACGGAAATGGACGGGGACGAGCTTAAAAATCTCGTAAATTCTGATGCCGTCAAGAAATATTATCTCTAAAAAAATGGAGAGCTCAGGGCGAAAACCCGAAATCGGGCGTCTTGAAGCAAAGGAAGGACCCAAGTTGAAAACTCGTAAAGGGCGGCTTGGGTAAATTGAAAATTTGAATATCTGAGGAGAAGGGTATCCCCATGAGCATCATGAAGAGGAAGCTTCAGGCAAAAAATTCTACACCAGTTGACAGGATCATGTATCATTCACATCGAAGATAATGAGAGATCTTGTATTTAACTTATACGTGTCATACCTTTCTTTTTAAGATATCCCAAACCCTTAATCAGAATAAAACTGTGTTTTGAGCATCCATTCCTAGCCTTCTTGTCAATTTCAGTCAGATAAGATAACATAGGCTTATAATGAAACAAGAGATTTCGAAGCATTACTATGATTTAACCTTGAAAATGCAGGTAATCAAAGAAAACGATGTTAACTCCGTCCTCTAGTTCCCTAATGGCTATCGATAGGGAAGGCGGGAAGCTTCAAACAACCTGGAAGGATAACCAATGGCACATGTCCTATCTATTCGAGAAAGGCGTACGAGATAACAAAAAAGATCTTTTGGGTGAAAACCAGAAGGGCACCCCTCTCAAAAAAAAAATCTCTAAAGTGAAAACCCGAAAGGGCACTCTAGAATTCCAAGTCGGAATTGAAAAAGAGAAAGATCGAGATGGTTGAACTTGGCAGTGAAGCGGGGTATCGATGCCCGTAAGAAAGGATAAAGCAAACATCAAGACCAAATAAGGACCAAAACAAGCCCACCCAGAGATTGACTCTCATGCATCATGAATAGTCAAGCATCACTAGAATTAGGAGCATGTCAATTCATTCATTTGTCATAGCATTTTGTTTTCATCTCGGACAGGTATCTGCAGATCCAAAGAGACATCGAGGGTCATCACGATGTGAATCCCAAAGGAGAAGACATTGTTTTTACATAAAGGCACATATTTTCAAGCTCTGGAGAGAGGTTCTATATAGGAAGAATCCTCCTCTCCGAGGCTTCAGAAGCTGAAAGTTCTATATAGGAAGGACTAACAGTTCAGGTGAAGACTAGATTCTATATAGGAAGGACTCGGTCAAAGCAATTCACCCATGGCACGCAAGATTATATAGGAAATCTGCTGTGTCGAAAGCAAAGAGTTCTATATAGGAAGGGCTCCGAGCTTTATTATCTTAGAGTAAAAGGATCTATATAGGAAGAACACTGTAGCTCGAGATTTCAGGCATAAAAAAGTTCTATATAGGAGGGACTGATGGCTCCAAGGTGAAGACTCATGATTCTATATAGGAAGAACTCCCGATCACAAACAATTCACCTATGACACAGGGTTATATAGGAAACATGTTGTGTCAAAAGCAATGAGTCTTATATAGGAAAGACTCCGAGCTTCATTGTCTTAGAGTGAAGGGTTCTATGTCGAAAGAGCCTGTAGCTCCAAGATCAGAATGTGACGAAGTTCTATATAGGAAGAACTTACGAGCCTGAAGATTCAGCCAAGGAAGAGCGGAGATGTCCAAAAGAATTCATTTTTCCAAAGCTACAAACAGGGAAGTCTGATAAAAATCAGAGCGAAGGGTTCAATGTTGAAAGAGCCAGTAGCTCCAAGATCGGAAGGTGACGAAAGCTCTATATAGGAAGAACTTACGAGCCTGAAGATTCAACCAAGGAAGAGCGGAGATGTCCAAAAAAATTCGCTTTTCCAAGGCTGCAAACCAAACAGGGAAGTCTGATAAAAATGAGAGCGAAAGGTTCTATGTCGAAAAGAGCTTGTAGCTCCAAGATCGGGAGGTGACGAAGCTCTATATAGGAAAAACTTACGAGCCTGAAGATTCAGCCAAGGAAGAGCGGAAATGTACAAAAGAATTCGTTTTTCCAAGGCTACAAACAGGGAAGTCTGATAAAATGAGTGCTTATGAATCTTTGCTTTGTTTCCCATTTCATGAGAACAAGCAAAGAGGGGCAACTGTAATCGCTCATTTTTACTTAAATATATTAATATCGCATGTATAGTTATTATATGAATGTTACTAATATAAGGTGATGTGTGCATGTATAAGCTATGTATACGTATTAAGGGTGTATGTATGTCACGTATGTATCTAGGGTATAAGCGTATATAGATGTTATGTTAATTATATGTATGATTATACGTACGTATACTAGAATATTATATTAATTAATGATCGTATAATATAAGTATATATTTTCGTATGTATATGTATTGCTGTTATAATTATACTATTATTGGGCTGGCAAAATGAAAAAATTAAATACATTAAACCCATATAAAAATTACAGTCCAATTACAAACCCAATTACAAGGCCCGTTTGGCCCAAATCTGAATCCCATTTAATTACAATGTGCAGGTAACTGTGGGCCGTTGGATCAAGATCTGATCCAACGGCCACGATGCAACCAAGGTCAAAAAATATACGCGGCGCGCGTGCTCACACGTATGGACCGTTCGAGTGCCACGCGCGCGTGTGGTCCACGCGCGGACGCTTTAATATCCCACGCGCGCGTAAGATCCACGCGTTCTGACTCCTCGACTGCGGAGCTCCACGTAGCGAAATCTCAAGCCATCTCATCAGATCGAGGCTTCATCCAGGCCGATCGTTCTTCAAGCCATCTCGGCCGTTAGATCGGATCGATCTAACGGCCAAAATGCGTCGGCCTCTGGCGAAACGACCACACCGCCACCGCGCCGATATTGATCCCGCGTTGATTATGCCAAAGACAACAAGCAAATGTCAGATCTGGAAAAGAAGATACAAGTTGCAACAAAAGCAGAGGCAATAATATATATGAAACGGGACTGTTGTAACGGGAATAATTTTTAGCAAACGAGCAAAAAAAAGATTAGCAAAAAAACAGAGAGAGTAGTAACAAAAAGAAAGAACAGAGATCTTGTAAAACAAAAAATTGTAACAGTCAAGATAATCAAAAGGCGATCCGGTGGTAATTTTTTGTCTCTTTTTTCTTACCTGTTTTCTTTGCATGCATATACGAAACAGAAATAAAAAAAGAAACAAGTAAAGAAGTCTTATCGGCGTTGTCTGTGGGTCTTCCCTTCCTTTGTGACAAGCCTTTCGGCTTCTACAAGCCAGATCTGGTGAACAAAAGGGAGGGGAAGACCCCTTGTGGTTTCGTTTTTGGTCTAAAAAATATTTTTTTTGGGTTCGTATTTCTTAGATCTAGAGTAAAAGAAAGGGTATCCTCTGAATCCAACCACGGATTCGTATTGAGGACGACAAGAGGAATGTTTTGGTGTATTTTGGGAGCCTACCAGCGCCGGTTAGCGGCGGCCGGCGGCGGAGAATACGGCGGCCGGCCGCCGGATTCTGGGTTTATCAAGAACATTTGAGAGAAAACGAAGAACATAAGTTTCTGAAAAACCGAAAAATGAAACAAAGAAGGGGAAAATGGGTTTCGTTCTAAAAATGGGCCTTTTATAGTTATTATTATTTTTTGAAATGGGTAAATTACACACTTAATCTCACCGTGTTTTCAATATTTTCATTTTTGTCTTGCCGCATGGTATAATCACAGTCCCAGTCCCCCTGATTTTTCAAAAAGTCACAATTCAGTCCCTAAATTACACTGAATCAGTTTCTAATTGGTAAAATTACGTCCTTAATCATCCCGCGTTTTTGGATTTTTCACTTTGGGTCTGCCCCTTGGTATAATTACAATTCTGGTCTTTATAGGTTTTGTTTGTTTTTCAATTTCGTCCCCAAATTACATGTTATTGCTCTTTAATTTCTGCCACTGACTTTCGTTTTCCTTTCATTTCAGTCCTGTTTTCTTTGTAAATATTATTGTTCGTGTTATAATCGTATATGTTGATATTATCTTATTTTATGTCTCTCGTATATGACTCGTTTTATGTTTATATGTATATATATGTGTCAAGTATGATATTCATTTTTTTATCCGGTTATTCATATTAAGCATGTTATGTTTTGATTGGTTCGTACATGGGGATTTTGTATTTTTTATATGTGTGCGCTTTCTTATTTTTTTAGGGCTACATGTTAGTATATTTACCCTTTTATACGATATGTTGACCCGTATATGTTGAAATATGTTTTATTACTAGTATGCATTTTTTAATATCTGTTCGTCTATATATACTTATTCCTGCCTTGTTTTTTTGACATATTATAATTGTTTTTTATCTATTATTTAGAATAATATGTATATATATACATGTTTTAGTCTAAAATATCATTCATGTTAAATTAGTATTCTGGTATGCCAATATTTATTATGCTAAATATTTTGCCATGTTTTACGTTTTTGCCACTAAGATTGCATATCGAGATATAACTTGTTAATGCAGAGTCCTTTTATCCGAGCGTAAACGGGGCCAGTATCAAGCGTAGTGATGGTGGTTGGGCGTTTATTCTCGGATAACGGGACCCTTAAAATATATTCGCAATTATGACCGAAATTTAAAATAATTGTCACTCTAATCCGGAAAATCCAATATTAATAAAGCGGTAATTATTAAAGTACCAGTTTTTGGGCGGTGTGGGGGTGCTAATCCTTCCCCATCCGTAACCGACTCCCGAACCCTGTCTTTTGAATCTCTGGTTTTGTGGTGTCCGGCCTACCTAAGTGGCCGGTGGCGACTCCATTTTTTATGAGGTTTTTTGTAAACCCAACGGAATAAATATTTTATATCCCAACACCTTTCAAAAAAGCATTTCAAAAATCATCGTTTTTTATTTTAGCGATATGTTTGGAAAAAAGACCTTCGCTACATAATGACCGCATAATCTTTTCCATTACTCTGACTTTGTCAAGCGATTCGCCATTTTTTATCTAGTTTACCACATTTTTACACGATTAACATAATCATCTATGCTTTCTGTATTTTCATTTTTAGCATTTCAAATTCAGCTCTAAGCGTTTGTAAACGTACCTTTTTTGCTTTTTCGGTACCTTGAAAAGATTTTTGTAAAATCTCGCACGCTTGCTTTGCGGTCTTCGCGTCAAATTTTTTTTCAAATGTAGATTTATCTACTCCTTGAAAAATAAAAAACGCCTTCTTGCCTTTCTTGCAAGATTCTTTCAGTGCCCTTTTCTCTTCATTCGATAGGGCTGCTTCTATTGCTGCATTTTTGGGTTCTACATAGCCTTCTTCGACGATATCTCAACAATCTTAACAACCGAGTAACGCCTTCATTTGGATACTCCAATTGCCATAATTTGCCTTTGTCAATCTCGAGATTTATGATTGAATCATGTTGGCCATCTTCACCGTTACGTAAATTCAAATTTAAACTTGGCTCTGATACCAGTTGTTGGAAGCGTTGTGAACACTCGATATAATTTATAACTCACGATATTATTAATATGAACAAAATATGAGTACAACACAAACACTAGCTGCTACTAGTTTGCAAACACCTACCCACAATCTTTGCTAAGCTTTACTCACACTTGTTTTTGTTTCTCACGACTCACACTCTATTGATTTTTTTTCTCTTGATTCACATGCATACATAATTACATTTCGGTCCTATATATAGTGCTCATTAGCCGACTTAATGAACTATCTAGACCCTAATTAAATATTATTGTTTCATAATTATCTAGATTTGTAGCCATACTCTATTGCCATGTCATTTTGCTTTGGTGCCACACGTTTTCCTTAATCCTTGTGTGCCGCCATCATCAATGCTTAAATGCTAAGGATTTCATTCATTGCTGTCACGTTTTGCTGCAATGTTCTTCAAGTACTTTCTACATGGATCCATGCCATCTTCTTCTTGCCACCTTACACCTTTTAATTAAGTTTTCAATGTTGCTGACTTAAGCAGTTAAAATCAAGTTTGACTTTTATCATTCACATCCTGACTTATTTAGGAGGGATATGTCACCCTTTACCAAATTTGGACCTTCAAGCGCTTGTACCAAATTAGGTTTAGCAATAAAAAATAAAGTTGTAAATTTAAAAATAAATAAATAAAATATTTGATTAGGAGAGTAGATAGAATAGGGTCTACTCATTTTATTTATTAAGCTCTAATATCTCTTATCAGAGACGAGCTAATTTGTACAAGTAGACTGTTGAACTGGTAGAGAATGCATTTAGTTTAGTCCCATCTGGTGGAGATCCTACTCATCAGTCCATTCTTGGTGTGCAGGGCAATAGATATGGCCGGAATAACTGGGGTTTCTTCCAATACATGAATTCGGTAGTTGTAAACTATAGCAGACACCACAGCTTTCATCTGAACAAATGCCATTTCCTTCCCTAAACATATCCTTGGCCCTGCACCGAAACACGGGAACTTGTACGATGGCTCAAGCTTAATCCCTCCTCGCTCGTTAATCCATCTTTCAGGCTTGAATTCCGAGCAATCTTCTCCCCACACCGACTTCATCCGCCCCATCGAATACAGATTAAACAGGATTTTCATATTCGGATGAACCGGATGCCCCCTGGGAAGCACGTCTGGTTTGAGAGGTGCCTTGTGGTTGAAAGGAACGGGTGGATACAGCCTTAATGCCTCGCACAATGCTGCATATAGATAAACCAAATCCTTCACCTCCTCAACTCTGAATATCCGCCTTCTTCTGGTTTCCTCCGCCGGTATTTTTTATTCAAGCTCTTGTATGATCTTGTTTTCTACAATCGGATGCCTCGAAACCAGCCAAATGAACCAAGTAAGAGCTGTGCTAGTTGTGTCCCTCCCTGCAACCAGCAAATTCAAAACGGTGTCTCTTAAGAACTTATCATCACATTTCAAACCAGATGATTTCTCTTCAGTTATGTATGATGCTAATAGATCCACACCGTCTTCATCTTTCAGCTCCTTCACTTGTTTCCTTTTCTGGCATATATACTTAGCTATTATGTCATCAAGATCTTCCCATGCCTTTTTATATTTTCGTTCCTGTCCCATGTTCAGCCACTTCTGCAACTTGATAAAACTTGGTGGCCTGACGTGCCGATAAAATATTGCTTGATCGACATCGTCCGCGGCCTTAGAGAAAAGAACTTCAGGGGATTCAAGGGAGAGGCATCCAGGATCATAGCCGGTAACCAAGATGCATATAGAATCAAGAGCGAACCTTTGGAAAATATCTTCCACGTTGACCACCAAACCTTGTTTAGCAGCATGTTCAATGACGGGAACAAGCCCCTCTTCCACCTTAGCTCGGGTAGTTCTCAACAAATATGTGTGGAACAGTTGATGTTTGATGAATCCTTGAGCAATTTTCCTCTGGTTTTTCCACAAATTCATGTCCGAGTTGAAAATCCCGTCTCCCAGGAAGTCAAATATCTTCTTATATTCAGGTCCTTTGGGAAAGTTGCTAAAATTGGAACTCATTATGTAGTGAATGTTGGCAGGGTCGCAGGTCATCACCATTGTCATCTTAGTAAACCAAGGGCCTTCAAAAACAAAAGTACCTTTCCATCTCTCCAGAACCTCGGTGCACCGATCGTGGAACCGATGAATGTTGAGGAGTAGACCGGGCATCATTCCAACAAACGGGAAACTCGTCGGAGACAACCCATCGTTATTTCTCGAGAAGTAGAGAAGCAGAAAGCAAAGGAGAGCCGCGAAAACTCGAAAAACGACTAATGCCATGGAATTGGAAGATGTTTTTTTTTTCTCTCCAATTCATGTATCAATACAATGAAGCTTGCAAATCCCTTGTTCTTAATTGAATTTATAAGTTCTATATGGGAACGTAGACATAGAAATTTATTTAACGTAAATCATATATAATTTTAAAATTTCATTCTCCAATAATTTAAAAATAATTATCTATATCTTGAGTCAAAATTAGAGGTTTGAAACATTTTTGGGGTTTGACCAGTTAAATCCGCTAACTTAGATATTTGGTAAATAGATGGTTGTAATAGTGGATTGAGATAAAACATTTCTTTTAAAAAAAGCTCACTTTAAGAGCTTTTTGAGTTAGAGGTTTGAATAAAATACTTGTAAAGATTTTTTTTGTCCTTGATAATTATAATTTTTTTAAATAATATAAATTTGAATAACTAATAAAATTTTTAAAAATAATTTTATAAATAATAAATTAATATATACATATAAATTTAATAATTAATCAAAATATATTCAAAATATATTCAAAATATAATTTTATAAATAAAAAATTAATATATACATCTAAATTTAATAATTATTAAAATTATATTAAAAAGATAATTTCATAAATAAAAATAATAATATGTACATTATTCATATATATTTAGTAATGATATTAAAAAATTAATTTTCATAATATAATTAATATTAATTGATACAAAATAATAATAACTAATAAATTATTCAAACAAGTATTGAATATAATTGTGTCCTTATGTGTCATTTTGCTTGTTTAAATAACCAAACATCTATCAGCTATCAGTTAATTCTACCAAACACTTTTATACAATCAGTTAATGTAATCCGCTAGTCAAATTACCTAATGCTATCAACTATCCGCTATCAGCTAATGTAATCTGCTATCAACTATCAGGTTATTGCCAAACAAGGCCTTAAACTTTTCCCTATAACTTAATTAACTTGTCAAAAAATAAGTCATAAAAATGTGAATTTTAATTTTATTTTTTTAATGTTAGACGCTTATTAAAAACTCCCTAAACCTAAATGAAAGAAAAGAGTATGACCCGTTAACAACAGAAAAACTAACCCCAAAAGAAAGCCAAATCACAATAACAAAACAACCAACACACTAACAAGCAACCCTCATCGACCAGCAGCACCAAGCTAGAACCCGCAAACACACCACCAGACACTAACTCGATCATTACCAGCAGCAAGCAACACCCAACTGTAGCGATGTCCGTTTTCGCTAAAAAAACGTGTTTTCGAAGTGTTTGTGATTTTTCGGATATAAAACGTTTATTCTGCGGGGGTTTTAAAAAAACGCATTTTATTAAAAATTGGAGTCGCCATCGGCCACTTAGGTAGGCTGGACACCATAAAACCAAAGATTTAAAAACTGTTGGGTTCGGGAGTCGGTTACGGATGGGGAAGGATTAGCACCCCCACACCGCCCAAAATTGGTACTTTAATAATTACCGCTTTATTAATATTAAACTTTCCGGATTAAAGTGACGATTAGTTTAAAATTCGGTTATAATTGCGAATAAATTTTAAAGGCCCCGTTATCCGAGAGTAAACGCCCAACAACTATCACTACGCCTGATACTGGCCCCGTTTACGCTTGGATAAAAGGGCACCGCATTGACAATTTATATATCTGTTATGCAACCTAAAACATGGCGAATATAAATACAATGCGATAAAATATAAATAAATACTAACATAATAAAATACTAATCTAACATAAATAAAATACTAATCTAAAACATACATACATAAATATTAATCTAACTCATAAATAAAAACAAATCTAACATAAATAAAATATTAATCTAAAACATAAATTTAAAACATAAATAAATACTAATCTAAAACATACATACATAAATATTAATCTAACTTATGAAAAATCTAACATAAATAAAATACTAACATTCATAAATATTAATCTAACACATAAGAAACAAATTTAACATAACTAAAATATTAATATAAAACATAAATTTAAAACATAATAAATATTAATCTAAAGCATAAATAAACATACAAAGTAAAAAGAACATAATTTTAAATTAACTAATACTTCATTAAATTATAAAAATTACAACACAAATAAAAAGGGAAGAAAATATACCTAACTAGGAGCTCGAATGACGAACCCCGACACTGGGATCTACCACGACCTCTCCAAAAAATATTAACTAGATCGGATCCAAAATAGGACCCCAATCGAATGTTGGATCGAACCAACTGGGGCCGAGGGCACTGCCCCCAACCCCGGCCAGCCTTGCGGCCGGCCATGCTCCCAATTGGGGAGCCAATTGCCTTGCCAATTTTGTGGCAAATTGGCGTGAAAATTCCTTGTGTAATTTGGGCGTCCAATCCTGCCTATTTATAGGCAAAGGGGGTGGGAAAATGGGTGACGTGGAGCACCTTGCTCCACACAATTTTTCCTTTTTTTTAATAATATATTTTTTTTTTATTTTTTATTAAATTTATATTAATAATAATATTATTAAAATAATACTAATAATACTTAAACCCAATCAAAAATGAGTGATTACAGTTGCCCCTCTTTGCTTGTTCTTGTGAAACGAGGACAAAGCAAAGATCAAAAGCACTCATTTTGACCTACTTTCTCGTCTTTGGCTTCGGAATCACGTGTTCTTCTGGAAATCTTCGTTCTTCCTTAGCTGAATCTTCTGGCTCGTAAGTTGTTCCTATATAGAACTTCTTCACCTTCTGATCTTGGAACTATATGCTCTTCCTATATGGAACCCTTCACTGTGAAGCCTCAAGTTATGAGTCCCTCCTATATAGAACTTTTCATTTTGAGAAGGTAAGGCTTGGAGTCCTTTCTATATAAAACTCTTCATCTTCAACGTTTGTTTCTCCTATATAAAACCTTTTGCGCCACTGATGGATTCTTCCGACTGGGAGTTCCTCTTGTATAGAACTGCTAGTCTTCAAACCCTGGAGCCGTCAGTCTTTCCTATATAGAACTTTTAGCTTCTGAAATCTCAGAGCTACGAGTTCTTCCTATATAGAACCTCTCACTCTAAGACAGTAAAGCTCAGAGCCCTTCCTATATAGGACTCTTCGCTTTCAACACAATAGGTTTTCCCTATATAAAACCTTGTGTATCATGGGTGAATTCCTTCGGCTGGGAGTTCTTCCTATATAGAACTG
The DNA here is from genome assembly GCA_019671005.1 of Hibiscus mutabilis. Lineage (NCBI taxonomy): Eukaryota > Viridiplantae > Streptophyta > Magnoliopsida > Malvales > Malvaceae > Hibiscus > Hibiscus mutabilis. The sequence continues at coordinate 75,805 of JAGYYJ010002677.1, forward strand.
CTAGTCTTCACCCTTGAGCTGCAAGCCCTTCCTATATAAAACTTTCAACCACAAAATCTGAGACTACGGATTCTTCCTATATAGAATCTTTTACTCTAAGACAATGAAGCTCGGAGCCCTTCCTATATAAGACTCTTCGCTTTCAACACAATAGGTTTTCTTATATAACCTTGTGTGTCATGGGTGAATTCCTTCGGCTGGGAGTTCTTCCTATATAGAACTGCTAGTCTTTTCCCTGGAGATGTAAGTCCTTCCTATATAAAACTTTCAGCTTCTGAAATCTTGGAGCGGCGGATTCTTCCTACATAGAACCTCTTGCTACGGGAGCTTGAAAATATAGACCCTTCCTATATAGAACCTTTATCTTCAATTTTTTTTTCTCTTTTTCCCTTTTTTTCTGCTCTCTTTTTTTCTTTTTCCTTCATTTTTCTTCTCTTCTTCTTTTTTCTATCTCGTTTTTTTTCATTTTTATTTTTTTACAAGACTGTTGATATCTTTGGACTTACGCTACTAAGGCTGCCACATCATGCCCAAAGGACTTACTAATGGTCCGAAAGATTTAACATATGGGCCTCACGCTGTTATGGCTGCCGATTTTTCTGGACTTACGCTGCTAAGGCTGTCGAAATCTTTCTTCAAATTTTAGGATTCATGCCGAAAATGGCTACCGACCTTTCTTCAAATTTGGGGATTCACGCCGAAAATGGCTACCGATCTTCTAATTTTGGGGACTCACGCCGAAGGTGGCTGCCAAACTTTCTTCAAATTTTAGGGACTCACGCCAAAGGTGGCTGCCAAACTTTCTTCAAATTTTAGGGACTCACGCCGAAGGTGGCTGCCAAAACTTTCTTCAAACTTTGGGGACTCACGCCGAAGGTGGCTGCCAAACTTTCTTCAAATTTTAGGGACTCACGCCGAAGGTGGCTGCCAAAACTTTCTTCAAATTTTGGGGACTCACGCCGAAGGTAGCTGCCAAACTTTCTTTAAATTTTAGGGACTCACGCCGAAGGTGGCTGCCAAACTTTCTTCAAATTTTAGGGACTCACGCCGAAAATGGCTGCCAATGTTTCTTCAATTTTGGGGACCCATGCCGAAAATGGCTGCCTAATCTTCTTCAATGAAATCCACTTCTTAATGTTCTTTGATAATTCTTCAAGTTCCTGTCCAAAATAAGCAAAAATTGACATGCCCCTATCTATATGATGCATGCAATGTAATGCTTTCTTTCTCTTCTTTTTCTTTTTTTTTCTCTCTTCTCTTTTTTTCTTTTCTTCTTTTTTCATTTTCTTTTTTTTCACTTTTTCTCTTTCTTTCTCTTTTTTTCTTCTTTTTCTTTCAACCCTTTTTTTGTTCTAAAGTCTTACACCCTGAAAGGTCGCTCCTCAGATTTCTTCATCTCTTTACTTCTTCACTGTAAATCTTGCTTTTAAACCTTTTGTGCGGAAGGCTTTCTTGTCTTCAGGGTTATCACTCGTCTTCATAAATGATCTTCTGGTTCTTATATTATTCTTATAAGAACCCTTGTCATCTTCTTCGCTTGGCGTTGCCCCATTCAACCATGGGCTCCACTGCTTTGAATTTTCTGACCCATCATACAGAGCCTTGATTTATTTCTAGTCACCAGGGTGAGCCAAAATGCTTCCATCCCCTGAGCTCATCCTTGATCTTCTTGTAGCACTTCGACGGGAACTAACTCTCGATCCCTATGCTTTAAATCTCATCATCATTCATTTTTAAAATAATGCAAAAGGCAATTTACTTGCGTATATTTCAACAAATAATGATTGTTTGAAAAGATAACAGTCATTTTGAAAATCACAACTTGGAGGGGATACCAAACATTTTGAAAACAATGTTTGGAACAAATGGTAAAGATCATTTTTTTTAAGGACCAAATATTTTTTAAAAAAATTAATGTTTGGAGAATGGTAAACAAAATTCGAAGTATATTGCCGAACATTTTAAAAACTAATGTTTGGGGAAATGGTAAACATCAAAACTTCGGGAGAAAATGTCAAACCTTTTAAAACATGTTTGCCCCCGAAATATCAAACACCATAGCGCATCTGCTTCAAGTTTCTAGAGATCAACTCTAATGAAGCGCATATTTAGAAGATCTTGACCATTGTGGAGATATATGCCAATATATAGTTCCTTCTGGTCTAATATGCTTTTGAGAGGAACAACCCTACCTAGTTTCTACCCCGTTTACGGTGGCTCTCTTAATCTCACTATCTCACCATGCCCCATCATTCCCTCATTTGGGTGTCGATCAAGCACTTCGAAGTTTGACGTTCCTTGAAGAAAAGTTAACCCTTATAGGCGGAATGAAATCTGAAGACATTCTCATTCAACTTGGATATCTATGGATGACCAGAATGATCTTTTGGGGCTTGTAATGTAGGCCTTTGGTTTATGGTTAAGTGAAACAGTATTTTTGTACTTGTGTAACTCGGATAAGCCCATTATTCCTTCCCCTTTTTTTGGATCACTCTAGACTGCCCGTTTTCGGGTTTTCACCCTAGAGTTCATTTCATTTCCTTTTACTGTAGGCTGTCTTGCATTCTGGTTATATACTGATGTTCATTTTCTGTTCAATAATGTTTGATCCTCCAATACTCCTCGAAACTGAGATTTCTTGAATGAAAGACTATGAATACATTTTTGGGAATTCTTGTGATTGGCACGCCCAAATGAAATATTATTCTTTCTTTCTTCTTTTCTCTCTTTTTTTCTTTTCTTCTTTTTCACTTTTTCTTTTGGATCGCTCTAGACTGCCCATTTTTAGGTTTTCACCCTAGAGGTCACTTTCTTCTTATGTACCTTCAGATCAGTGTATTTTGGTTGGATATCGATGTCAGCAGGCTCACGCAAATTACTTTTTTTCTTCATTTTCAGGATCACTCTAGACTGCCCATTTTTGGGTTTTCACCCCAGAGGTCATTTCCTTTTTCAAAATTGGCAATCTTCGGGCCGACTTGTCTTGACTTGGCTTCAATTCGAGCTTCTATACTAATTTTCAAAACTGATGTTTACTTGAAATATGGATTCCTTCTGTCTCTTGCTCATAGTTGAAGTCTCGTTCTTGTATTGTTTGATCTGTGTGTGAAACATATACAATATTCTTTCTTTCATTTTCTTTTTTTTCTTCTTTTTTTCTCTCTTTCTTCTTTTTTATTTATTTCTTCTTTTCTTTTCTTTTTTGTTTTGTTTTCTTTTTCTTTTTTGTTTTAGACTACCCATTTTGGGCTTTTAGCCTTGAATATCTTTATTCTTATTATAGTCTATAAATGTATCCTCGAATCAACACGTATCTATACTGGGTATTGATGATATCTTCTGCTCGAAGTTACTTGCCTTTCTGCAGCTCTTCTGATATTTGCTCGATCTGGATTGCTTCGGCCTTCTGATTATCATTTCTCTTCTTTTCTTTGGTTTTCGTTTGGACATATCCTTGTTTTCAACCACTTTCTTCTGATGATTTTCTGATCTTCGTATCCAATTTGTATGGTCTCATCTCTGTCTTTTGGTAAAGCAAAAGAATACCATTCGTCGTCACATTCACAAACGTCCTGAGAATGCTTTCAGGGGGTAGAGGTTTAGGATCAACTTTCGTTTCAAGGATCTTAAACGACAAGTGACTGAGAAGATAAATTCTTAAAATGGGAACTGCCCATTGTCTAAACACTCGCTTTGTTCCTCTGTTGGCCTAAGTAAACTAGAAGATACTCACATTTACAGTATCCCCACAACATTCAATCTCTTCTAAATATATGCAACTTAGAGTTGATCTTTGGATCTGAAGCAAATGTACTGTTGCATTCAAAATTCGAGGACCTGGTATAGAAATGATATATACATATGTTCATTAAAAAATGCGTGTATATGCATATGGGAGAACAAAAACTACCCCATAAAAATAAAATGTTTAAAGAATCAAGAATGTAAAAATGCTTTCTAAATGGAAATGTGATTTTTAATTCTAAAAATATCTTTTTGAGAGTTTTTTTCTTCTTTTTTTCTTTTTTTTCAAAGCATTGAGCATTTCTTTGTGAACTTATGGGAAAACCATAGGGCCCTCCGGACTACCTCCCGAGTACTAACTCATTCCGGTCTTTTGTAGTGTAGGCTTGTGCCACTTCTCTTGTTTTTCCTTGCCGGATCAATTCTTGTCATGACTCCCTCGTCAACTTCTTGATTTTTTCTGTTAACAGCATCGAATTTCTTGGTGCCATGCCCCGGTGCCTTAATGTAGAACTCACATGCACTGTATGGATTAAAACTGTGGGCAGATTAGCTGGGCGTAATCTTTATCGGCCCGGAGGTAAGGTACTAACCCTTGACCAGATGAGGCCATATGGAATACTCTGAATATATCTAAATATGTACTTGTTCAAAGAATTTTCAGTGATTCGGAGGAATCTGTCTGTCTTCTTCTCTTATGAACACGAGGACCTTTGAAAGTGGTACCCGTTTATCTCATTCTTTCTTTCTGCTCCTAGGCATGTCTGGTCTTTTAAACTTAGGTCCCGAGGAGCATGTTTGATTCTCTCTCCGACTGTCATGAAGTCCTCAAAGCTGGCACACCTGGAGATACTGACGACTCGGTGCTAGGTCCAAAGCATATCATATCACGGTAGGTCCTGCTAGACTGTCGGGAAAGTAGTGGATCGGCAATTTTTCAATGCAGCCCTCCATATTTTTTTGCAGAATATGGTCGAGTGAATCTTGGGGCATCTTGTTCCGTTATCATGCGCAAATCTGCGAATCTTTGGAATCTGGAGGAACGACCAAACCAGGGTTCAAACAGAGTTTTCTTGCATCGAAGGCATCAAACTTCTTCTTTTTTCTTTTTCTCTCGAGTCCATCTTTTAACTGCTCGAATATTGATTTTTGAGTGTCTTCAATTCTTTTATCCATGATAAAACCCTAATTGGTCTTTGAATTACTCCTCATAAAGTTTATGCAAGGTAATAACAATGCAAGGTAATGATAATGTCATGTAAAACATGCCAGGATCGTGGAAAGCAATGCAATGCAATCCTAAAATATAAACATGAATGTAATAAGGTATTGATTCCAAAACTGATCCCCATAGAACGACGTTCATTGAAGCCAAAAGGTTTTATTATATCAGATATTAGATATTTACAGTTACTGATAAGCTTCAGTACCTACTTTCTTAACTTCATCCAGTAGTCCGGTCAGCTTGCCTCTGTAGTCCAGCACTTGATCCATGTTCTGACAAAGCCTGCCACCTTGTTGAGCCGCCTTACCTGCTCGAGTAATATTGATCTTCGGGTCTTCATCTATCCCCTGCTTAGTCGTTCATAGCTTGGAAGTTGCCATTTCCAACTGAAGAGTGTTGAATTGTCATTGCTCTGTCGTAAACTTGTTTCCAAAACTCTTGTTAATGGCTAAGTTATTCTATAGCTCTTCTTTGGAGACTGTCGTACCTAATCCCAATTTCCTCAAACTTACCTAATAACAGCCTGACTTGATTCTTGCTTAACTAGTTTCTCTTCTTCCAATATTCTGAGTCACCCTTCAACTGGACAACACCGTTTATTCTTTAAAGGTGACCCAATCTGATATTCTTAAACACTCAGTAAAGCTTCTGGTGATCATTCTGCAAATTCAATTTTATCCAAGTTATCTCTCTCTTATCTGAGCTGGCTGAACTCGAAAGAATATCCCTCTCTTGGGATGCCCCTATCTCCCAAATTTAACTCGCTTGAGTGACCTACTTCGGTATTACTCAAACTTTGTCCTGGATATCGATTCCTCCTCAACTTTGCCCCTCGGGTGATTGTTAGCTCACTATAGAATTGGGGAACTCCGTCTTCGAAACCTAAAATCCTCATCGCGATAAGATCTTGAACTCATTCCTTAGGGCCCCGAATCCTCAATACCGTGACCCAAACTTCCTAAATGGTAATTGCCTCTAGCACGTGTGTCGTAATCTCTCAGATAAGACGATCTCTTCGCTAGAGACTTCACCGAGGTAATAAGGCTCTTGTCGATGAACATTATGAGTAGTTCGGTGTACCTCGCAGGAATCAAGATATACTTCTTTTCATTACTTGCTTCTTAAGTTTCTTCTAGACCGAGCTCTATTTTTTGAAAGCCCGACTCAAGCATACCTTCCGCCTGTTTATTGATGCAGATCTAAAAAAGGGTTTAATTTGTCATATTTGGCTGACTTGGAGGTAGAATTCTGACTATCTCGCTCTCTATTCTGATCCTTAATTGGTTCTTCTTTCGGTTTGATGGATCGCTTACCTTTTGTCAAAGTATTCATCTGATTCATCACGTCTTCCCTCTACTTCTTTCAACTCTTGCACTTTACTTTGCTCATTACCAGTACCGTGTCTGACCTGAAGTCTTCAGATGGTTCCTCTTCTATTGTCTCTGATCTTGTTCTGGGACAAAACCCTGGATCTGTGCCTTCTAATATTTGACCAGACGACCCTTTGCCAATTATGAACGATTTCTGAGATTTAAGGAACCACTTCGGGAATCAATACCCTACAAATGCGAGAATGCATGCAAATGCGATGTTGATTCTCGAACAGTCTTTAAAAAACTTTCAACAGAGAAAATGTCTATTTGCCAAAATTTAATAATGAATTACAGGATGATGGATGACTCCGTCTTCTCCTCTTATTCTATTCTATGGACTCGTGACGTCGTGATCTTTATTTTTGTGGCTTCTGAAAAGGACATCAGACAATATATTTTCTTCCGTAGATCTGGGTACGTCTAAACAGGGATAGATTCTATCGATCCTAGGGGAGTACTTTAAAACTTTTTGGGGTTTAAATTAAATTTTTTAATGATCATTTGGTTTAAAAATTTCCCCTTTTATTATCAAAAAGTTTTAATTTACTTAAAAAATGAAACTTTTAGGTTTCTTTTTGTTATTATTATTATTCTGAAAGTTTTATGAGGGAAGAAGTTTCAAAGCAAAATAATAATATTTTCAAAATTCTCTTTTTCTTTTTTTTTTAAATAAGTTAAATTAAAATCTGAGATTTTTTTTAAATGGTCAAATGTGAAGATTTAAAATTGGGGTTCTGCGGCCCTGACTGAATCTTATACGTCGCACGTGCCTTACTATCGTACCGTCTTCTTTCGCGATTGGTCTTTGCTCGGCCTAACTTGATACTGTAATATTATCGTTTCTGGCAAAGCAGACTTTTTCTATCCTGAAAGCATTTTAAAGAACTGTTCTTGAATCAACACCATGTCATGATATGCAACATGAATGCAAATAAAGGCATTGATTCCTCTGGTAATCACCCTTTCGAATGACTTTCATGGGAATTAAAGGGTCCAGATTACAAAAAAGGGTTCATATTACAAAAGGAGTCCCTATTACAAAAAGAGTCCCTATTACAAAAAGTCTTAATTACAAAACAAAGTTCTACACATAAGCCCTAGCTCTACCTCCTAGCTCCTCGACAGCTCTGAGCAACTTGATAAACCTTGGTGCTTCTTCCATGTCTGGGGTTACGAAAGGTCGGAGAGTCGCGGGTTCGGTAGCTAAGTCATTCACACGCCTAGCAACTCGTCGTATGTCCACCATCAGGGTCTCGTGTGTATACTTTGGCACTACACGCTCGTTCGACAAATTGTTACGTCGGATCTGTTGAGTAATCTTTGACCGATGTCGCGCGACTGAATCGATGCCGTCCTTCCTAAGACACCTTTTTTTCCATGATGAAAAATTTTCTAATCGGGCAAACCACTTGAATCAACGCCTCTATGTAATGTGGATGCAATGATAATGCAACAAAAGTATGTGTAAAATAAAATAAAAATAAAACACAAAAAGAAATGAGTTAGTACCGGATAAAAATAATAAATACATAAATAAAATGACAAATAAAATAAGGTAAACACAAAAAAACCTATTTATCCCGTCTAAAACACCTAAGGTTATCCGCATGGCTCTAAAGGGGTGGGTTTCTATATGTTCTCTACATGCAGTGTTTGTGCTAGGAGGTACCCGAATTGTCCTTGCTGTCCTCTACTAAGAGTAGCAAGGCCCCCGATCATCACCCATTATAGGCTCCTTTCAACCGGGTTCAATTCAGGGGGACCCATTCGCTTATGCCTGCACGAAGGAACGATATCCTTACGAAAGCATAAGGTACTCGAGCCCCGAAGGTACTTGCTAGGCCTATACGGGAGAACGATATCTCCACGAAAGCATTAGCGTTTTCCCCCCACTTAAAAACGGGTTTACATGCCATATTTTAAATGCGTTAAAATAAACGTGCAATTACAACCGAATATTAATTTAATAGCCACTTTAATCCGGAACTTCTAATATTATTAAAGCGATAATTATTTAAAAAAGCTCGACTCTCTTATTTTTTTGAAAAACAAAAATGTCCCCAGCGGAGTCGTCATCTGTAGCGATGTCTTTTTTCGCTAAAAAAACGTGTTTTCGAAGTGTTTGTGATTTTTCGGATATAAAACGTTTATTCCGTGGGGGTTTTAAAAAAATGCATTTTATTAAAAATTGGAGTCGCCACCGGCCACTTAGGTAGGCCGGACACCATAAAACCAGAAATTTAAAAACTGTTGGGTTCGGGAGTCGGTTACGGATGGAGAAGGATTAGCACCCCCACACCGCCCAAAATTGGTACTTTAATAATTACCGCTTTATTAATATTAAACTTTCCGAATTAAAGTGACGATTAGTTTAAAATTCGGTTATAATTGCGAATAAATTTTAAAGGCCCCGTTATCCGAGAGTAAACGCCCAACCACTATCACTACGCCTGATACTGGCCCCGTTTACGCTTGGATAAAAGGGCACCGCATTGACAATTTATATATCTGTTATGCAACCTAAAACATGGCGAATATAAATACAATGCGATAAAATATAAATAAATACTAACATAATAAAATACTAATCTAACATAAATAAAATACTAATCTAAAACATACATACATAAATATTAATCTAACTCATAAATAAAAACAAATCTAACATAAATAAAATATTAATCTAAAACATAAATTTAAAACATAAATAAATACTAATCTAAAACATACATACATAAATATTAATCTAACTTATGAAAAATCTAACATAAATAAAATACTAACATTCATAAATATTAATCTAACACATAAGAAACAAATTTAACATAACTAAAATATTAATATAAAACATAAAATTAAAACATAATAAATATTAATCTAAAGCATAAATAAACATACAAAGTAAAAAGAACACAATTTTAAATTAACTAATACTTCATTAAATTATAAAAATTACAACACAAATAAAAAGGGAAGAAAATATACCTAACTAGGAGCTCGAATGACGAACCCCGACACCGGGATCTACCACGACCTCTCCAAAAAATATTAACTAGATCGGATCCAAAATAGGACCCCAATAGAATGTTGGATCGAACCAACTGGGGCCGAGGGCACTGCCCCCAACCCCGGCCAGCCTTGCGGCCGGCCATGCTCCCAATTGGGGAGCCAATTGCCTTGCCAATTTTGTGGCAAATTGGCGTGAAAATTCCTTGTGTAATTTGGGCGTCCAATCCTGCCTATTTATAGGCAAAGGGGTGGGAAAATGGGTGACGTGGAGCACCCTGCTCCACACAATTTTTCCTTTTTTTTAATAATATATATATTTTTTATTTTTTTATTAATTTTATATTAATAATAATATTATTAAAATAATACTAATAACACTAAAACCCGATCAAAATGAGTGATTACACCAACATTATAAACATGCTTGAAATAGAGTCTTTCGACTTACACTCTCCTTAGCCAAAGAATAGGCTATGGCGTTTGTCTCACAGTAAATATGATGGAAACTAACACTACCAATGCCAAGACAAAGCCTGATCAATACCACAAAGACCTTCCATAAACACTGAGGCCGCTTGTGCAAGTGCAACACCCATCCTACTGTATTTTTTGAATCTAATTCCACCACAAGGGTCAAATGTAACCAACAAGACCCAGTGAATGAGGATAGCGCAAACTCAATTGCGCGTAGTTTCGTCTCATTCGATTTCATTCACCCAAGAGACCAGAAAAAATCGCTAAAACCTTTCCTTCCGCGTCCCTTTTAAGTCATCTTATTCTAAAGGCATTGAAGATGAGTTATATGTTTTTATTAAAACGATTTTTTATTTTATTTTAATTTTGATATTAATTATAATTTTATTTTGTTGTTTGTATTTTATGATCATTATAGAGTGAAACACAATTATGTTTGGAGAATTCAATTTTTCTAAAAACACGTAATTAATTAGTATAATAAATATGTTTACATTATGTTTATTAAAAAATAATTATATATTATTTTATAAAATACAATAAAATTATAAAAAAAATTCTTTTAACTTTACTTAGTCCCTTTCCCGTATTTATCACCAAATACGAGTCAGTGGTGTTATTAACCAATTTTAAACCCTATTATTTCTTTTCCTTAAGAAAACAGGCAGCCTGCATTACTTTACTTAAAAATTTATAAAAAAATTATAGACATCGAAAGTTCATTCTGAAATTTTCTAATTAAATTAGATTCATTAAGCTTTCTAACCATATAAATTATTAACCTAAACTCATTACATAGAAATTCAAATAAATCTTTGAATTCACGTCACAGCCCCAAAATACTAAAATTCTGTTGCCCTATTTTCTGACCTTCCATCGAATAAAAATTCATAACTTTTTACATATAAATCGAAATTAGTCACCGTTCATTTTGTAAGAAACTAGACAAAATTTCTAGTTCATACATATAAAATTCACTGTCTAATTCCAATTGTGGAATTTATGCTGATTTTTCAAACACACTGCTTTTACATACATTTTTCTGGACAGATTTTTAATCTTTCCATCTTAAAACCCATAATCACTAAAACTTAGTCCATTATCATTTATAGACATAATATGACTCACTAGGTTCATTATCCACATTATAAAAACTATTAACCAACCACATTTGGTAATAAGTTATTACAAACCCCACTAATTATACATGCCATCTAGTACATTTCCAAAAGGAAGGATGGATGTCAATACATTACTATGAGTATGGAGATATACCTCCCAAAATAAATAAGTGATGCTCGGCTACTCTTCCTTTGCAACTCCTTTAAAACCTACACATGAAATTCATCATACGCTAAGCATATTCTTAGTGAGGCAACAACATTTAATTCAAATACGACTTAACATGGATATCAATATAATAAAATAACAATGCATATAATCACTTTCATTTTATGCTTGCTAGCATAAATGACATGATATGTATAATAACAACATATTACATGGTAATAACTTTAATTCTTACCAATACCATTGCCATATTTATCATCGAGCTTTCGAACTTTTCATCATGTTTTTAATTCATTTAGCCCAAGAATCGATTTAAGAGAATTTTATGTACACGAGTCATCCCCCATACCCAACCTTTATTGAGTATGTGTATTATTTGCACCGTAGTGCTTAGCACCCAAAGTGCTCCCTCAATGAGAATTTATGATATTACACCGAAGTGTTTAGCACCCGAAGTGCTTTCTCATTGAAATTTATACACCGTAGTGTTTAGCACCCGAAGTGCTTAAAATATTTAGACAGTTGTTTATGACTCTATGGATATCCAACTATACTTTTAAATCTCTATGTCATATATTGGGCTTAATATCATCACATGTATCATCAATGGCAACATGTAACATTTTATATCAATATGGGGTAGTTCATACCCGAAATAACCTTCCAATCCTCACCAATGTAATAATCAAATAATCAATAACATAAATAATACCATGATATGTATGCAATTGTACTCACCTTGACACTTTACATAAATAGAATTTTACTAGCCTCACTAAGTTCAGTTTACACTTTCGATCTTCTTTCTTCACCCGGTTGATCTCGTAATTGCTTGTTATCTGTATGTACATTAAATACATAACACAAGCAATCTTTAGTACATGTTTAAGCCTTACTAACACATGTACAACCCAAGTTGGAAAATTCAAGTTTTGCAACTAAAGGCTATTTTACAATAACAATGCTTCCAACACTTGATTCTAGTCTTGAATTGCACATTGAAATCACTAAATTAATAATTCCATCTCAAACCCTAAATTCTCTCTCTTAGGGTTTATAATCTAAAATTTAGGAACTTTCACATTTGAACTCCAAATCCAAAAATTGTAATATCAAAATGATCCTTGAGCAATAGCAAACCACATAGCTACAACTTTTGAACAATTCACAATTTCTCACATATTTCACCAAATTTGTAAAATTTACAAATTGGTCCCAACATGATGTTTTCTTCATTCTAATGACATAATTTAACTTAGAAAACATCATTCTACTCATTTCCAATATCAAAATAATTTTCACAAAATTTCCCTTAATTTTCCTCTAATTGCCGAATAGTCCCTCTTGCTTTCTTCATTGATTTTTCATCATTTCAAGCATGATAACAATATTACAACATCATTTCTTACATGCTTGAACCTTAAAACATGAAAAACAAACATGTCCTTCATCCACCCTAATCTCAAACCTCAACTTAGAGACATGGAAACTAAGCAAAACTTATATCAAAAGAAAGAGAATTTAAGGGAGATCAATTTCTTATTTCATGTCTCAATCCAAAAACCAACTAAATCAAGCCAAAAAAATTGAATAAAAATTTCTTCTTACCTAGCTATGGAGTTCACGACAAGCTTGGAGAAGATGAACCAAATATTTCAACTTTTTCTTTCTTTTATTTTGATGACAAATGGTTTTAAATCCTTAAATAAAAAAATATCTTTAAAATAGTCAAATGACTACTTTACCCTTGGATTATAACCAATTATCATCCAACACCTATAATTTATCTTCTTCCATAATCAATTATACCTTAAAAGTATAGGTGAAATGACCAAATTACCATTAATGAATCTAGATATCTACCAAAATGCCATTCCATCACCTATACAAAATACTGGATAGAATCGAATCTAAATCGATTCGAAAAGATTCAAAATTTCAATGTCATATTCCTCGAGTCTTTCTAAGTCTCCCTTCAAAATTTCATAAGATTCCGAGCTCATTCGGTTACCCGATTTCCATTTTAACTTTAACCGTAAATTCCCAATAATAGAAATATCGGATCAAACCAAGGTTTTTATATTAGATCCACACCCTTAAGTGATCTATTTAATTCCATCACCTATACAAAATACTGGATAGAATCGAATCTAAATCGATTCGAAAAGATTCAAAATTTCAATGTCATATTCCTCGAGTCTTTCTAAGTCTCCCTTCAAAATTTCATAAGATTCCGAGCTCATTCGGTTACCCGATTTCCATTTTAACTTTAACCGTAAATTCCCAATAATAGAAATATCGGATCAAACCAAGGTTTTTATATTAGATCCACACCCTTAAGTGATCTATTTAACTGTCACATAAAATTATTTATTGGGAAAATTACCATGTTGGTCCTTGAACTTTTCTCAACTTTTCATTTTAGCCACCAAACTTTGAAAATTTTCATTTTAGTCACTGAACTAGAACCACCAACTTTTGATTCTTTACGTTTTGATCACTAATCCAATAACGGAATATTACATTAGATTTTATTTATTGAGCTAATTCAAAGCTTAAAAACTAAACTAGACTTTTATATTGAGTCATTTTTTTACTTACCCAAATCTACTTTTTTTTTTCTTTTTTCTCCCACATTTATATTTGTATTTAAATTTAATAATTAATTAAATTATATTAAAAATAATTATATAATATTAATAGATACAAAGTATTGATAATTAATAAACTATTCAAACAAGTATCAAATATAGTCATGCCCCTATATGTCATTTTGCTTGTTTAAATAATCAAATAGCTATTAATTATCAGTTAATTTTACCAAATATTTTTATACAATCAGCTAATACAATATGTTAGATTTATTTTCTGATGTGAAAAAATATTTTTTTGTATCATTTCTCTAAAAGTTGATAAACTAGGTGAATACGTAAAATATATTTGTTCTTTTCCATCACTTTGACATATGTAAAAAATATTGTGACATTAAACTTTTAGAGTATCAGCTAATATAATCAGCTATCTGTTATCAACTATCAATATATAATTGTAATACTTTAAATTTATTGATAGTATAAGAATTTTATACGTGTGCTATAATAATTTTATTTACTTTCATACACATCTAATCATTATTCAATCATATATATAAGGTTACTATTCTTTAAGCCTGGCGTTCGTATAATAACTTCATAATTTATAGCAATTCCTTTTTAAAACAATTCTTATTCTTCATGGTCTAAATTAAGAAATTATAAAATGAAAGTTGTTTTACAATTCTAATTCTACACGGTCTAAATTAATAAATTATATAAAAGGAAAATTGATTTTTCAAACGCAAAATGATAAAATAGAAAGAAATTAAGAGGTGGGTAAGAGTTTTAATATAGACGTCAATCTATAAACAAAGACTTAGCATTTTTAATTAAAATATAAGAAAAAAATTGATATATAGGTTTGTTAATCGTTACACATGTTTTTCTTTAAATTTAGGGTTAATCAGGGATTGATCCAAAGGAAGCCGGAGAGACAGTCGTCCTATTAAAAATTTGAAATTTATATATAATTTAGAAATTTTTTTATGTATTTTCTATTAAAAATCTATTTTCGCCCCTGAAATTTTATAAGTTCGCCTCCTTAGAATTTTATAGGTTCGTCCCTGGGTTTAGTGTTTAAAGTGTATGGTTTAAAATTTAGGGTTTAAGTTTAGTTAAGATTTAGGGTGTTCAAGTTAGAGATTTAGATTAAAACATAACCCTTAAAATATTGGGATAAAACGTGAGAAAAATAATATATATAATAATTATTTTAAAATATGAAATAAATTAGTATTTTAAAAAATATAGATTATAACTAATATAAATTAGGAAAATATCTCGTGCATTGACAGTGGAAATTTTTTTATTTTTATGGTTTAGAAACTTAGTTTATGGATCATAGTTTAGGGGTTTGGGTTTAAGGGTTTAGAATTTAGGGTTTAGAGTAAAATTTTAGGGTCTAAAGGGTTTAAGTTTTAGAATAATATGTTAGAGATTTAAGTTTTAACCTATAAACCTTAAATTCCTAAATTCAAAGAACAATCCCTAAATTAAGCGTATAAACTTAATTGTAAAACTTTGATACACAAGCTATGTAAAACTAATTTTACACAAGCCTGTGTTTTTACCTTATAAAACACAAATTCTACATTCCTAACCCTAATACCCTAAAGCCTAAATCCTAAACCCTAAATTCTAAACACTAACCTTAAATTCTAAACCCTACAACTTGAACCCCTAAATTTTTAACCCTAAACTAAATCTCTAACCCTTAAATTTGAAAAGCACGTGTAAACGTTTGTTTACACGGACTATGTATCAAACTTTTTCTCTAAACCTAAACTCATAAACTAGATCTCTAATTCCTAAAATTAAGTGAAAACAAAAAGAATTCCACTACTTGTGCATGTTATAATTACACATATAAATTTATAATAATTCTTGCTTTTCTCTATTTGCAAATCAAAATTCGAACATTTAATCTTTCTTAAAGACATAAAATCTCATTTTGTTGGGTCAACTAATTGTCAGTTTCTCATCCATTGTTTAATACCTCTTATTTTATTTAGGGAAAATACAATTTAATGACGTTTATCTGATTCCAATTATCAGTTATCATATAAAGACAAATAATTTGTTTCCAACACATATACTATATAATATAGGTAAAATTAAATGAATATTTTTTCCGGGATTATCTAAAAAGCAATCCTAAATTAAAATTATGTAGAAAAATATCACCTTTCAGCCTATGTAGAATAAAACTCACGTTTAGTCAAAAGCGAATTTTAAACTCGTTTTTAACTAAACACGAGTTTCGTGTTGAGTGGGTAAGTAAAAAATAAAAAATTTAATTTATCAGTTTTTTTATTCAAAACTCGCTTTTAGTTAAGCACGAGTTTGAAACTCGCTTTTGGCTAAATGCAAGTTAACCTTACGTGGGTTTGGATTTCAACATTCATGAATCATGACCTAAGTTGACTCATTCGATCATGACCTAAGTTGACTCATTCGATAACTTTAACAAAGAAAATAAATAAAGGAAAATACTTTTGATACACAAGTTTGTGTAAATTTTAGTTTACAGTAGCCTTATAGTTTTAGGGTTTATGTTTAGGGGTTTAGTGCGTAGAGTGTAGAATTTAAAATTTATAATTAAAATTTAGAGTTTAGGTTTAGGGTGTTAGAGCTAGAGACTTAGGTTTTAAATTTTATAGCTTAAATATGAAGCTTTTCAAATTATATAGAAGTCATTATAAAAGAAACGTTAAATTAAGAGATTCACTAATTGGTTTAGTGATATGAATACTCATCTGTTTCACTTTTGTATGGATTCGAATTTCGACATTTGTTTTAGGAATATTATTGTAACACTAGTACACCACTAAATCAAAATAAAAAAATGCTAAATAAAATAAGTTGTTTTACATAATTGAAAAAATATTTCAATCGAAGATAAAGAAAAATAGACTAAAATGGGATTATGTATCTAAATTAAGAATTATTGAACTCAATAAGTGATTCCAGTAAAAAAAGAGGATGGTGTTCATCCTATAAGACTTGAATTTGATTATCTATGTGTGTATGATATTTGTTGTCAAATGGTTAAGAAAAAATATGAACAAATATCTGTATGTAATTACACCAATATATGCATCCAATAAATTGAGATTTTAGGGTATTTAGGTATTCTCAGCATATTTTTTAGGGTAAACTATCCTAGTGACCACCGAACTAATTGGGGATACCTATTTTGACCACCGAACTATCAAAACCGTCAATCAGACCACCAAACTTATTAAATTGACCTATTTTGACCACCGCCGTTAAAAAACTAACGGAGGGGTGACGTGGCAGTTAATGAAAATTTGTAAAATTACACATTTAGTCCTTGTTATTTACCTATTATATCAATTTGGTCATAATTTTAATTTAATTAAATAAAATTAATCAACCAATCAAATGATGACACAACTTAGTTAAAGGAAAATTGAAGAGGAAGGATAAGTTTGGCGTGGATTGAACCTGCATCCTCCATGTTAGAAACCTCACATGTTTGTCATTGATCCAACCCATCTTTAGTGTAATGAATTGCACCATTTAATATATATATATCTATAGGACAGTAAATGCTAGGGAATAAAAAAGTAAAAATGGTTGAAAGGGGATTCGAACTTAGATCGCTTGGGATGTGTATAATCACACAAACATTCGATTTAATTTAAATCTAAAAATTATTAAATATTCGATTTTAAAAAATATTTGATTTAAAATATTTGAATATTTTTTCATATTTAAGTTAAATCGAATATTTATTAAAATATTAAATATTTGATATAAAAAATTTAAATTAATTATTTTTAATATTTTAATAAATATTTGATTTAATTTAAATATGAAAAAGAAAAAAAATTCAAATATTTTAAATCAAATTTCTTTTCTTTTAAATCAAATATTTAATAATTTTCAGATTTAAATTAAATCAAATGTTTGTGTGATTATACAGATCTCAAGTGATCTAAGTTCGAGTCCCCTTTCAACCCTTTTTACTTTTTTATTCCCTAGCATTTATTATATATATATATATATATTAAATGGTGCAATTTATTACACTAAAGATGGGTTGGAGTAGCGGCAAACATTTGGGGTTTTTAACTTGGAGGATGTGGTTAAATCCATGCCAAACTCATCTTTCCTCTTCAATTTTCCTTTAGCCTGTCACCACCTGGTTGGAGGGGAAAATATAAAAAATAAATTAAAATTTGAGTAAACTTATCTAATTGGATGATGATACGTGTCATCATTTGATTAGTTGATTAATTTTATTAAATTAAATTAAAATTATGATCAAATTGATATAATAGGTAAATAACAAGGACTAAATGTATAATTTTACAAATTTCCATTAACTGCCACGTCACCCCTCCGTCAGTTTTTTAACGGCAGTGGTCAAAATAGGTCAATTTAATAAGTTTAGTGGTCTGATTGACGATTTTGATAATTCGGTGGTCAAAATAGGTATCCCCAATTAATTCGGTGGTCACTGGATAATTTACCTTATTTTTATTGTGACCAAGAAAAAAGAATGTCATTTTAGTGATAAATTTATAATGAAGAAAAATATTACTACAAACGAATTAAAATAATGATATTTTTATTTTTAAATTCACTACAAAACACTTATCATAATTCAAAAAAAAAAGGAAAATCATTGTATTATGAAGTAAAAATTTTGTTGATAGGATCCACTTATACTGCGTAAAACTCAATTACTTTTACACAGTTTTTAGACCGTTGGATGATGGTAATAAATGACTCAGATTATTTTCTTATCTTTTTTTTCAAATGATAATCTTCACATTTTATATTGTTAATCTTATCCATCTATTTCACCCATTCAATGTCCATGAATTAATGTAAAATTAAATGAGTTTTACATCATGTAACTGGATTTCATCCTTATGTATATAAGCTTATTTTTTTTTGAACAAGTACATAAGCTTATATTTGATGTTTGAAAATATAAAATTTTATATTATTAGTGAACGTAACATATCATCAAAAGGTTTTAAAAATAAATTCATGTGATTTTAACTTTTATTATTACATTAAAATAAAGGCTTAAATAAAAATAAATATTTAAATTATATATTTTTTTAAATTTGAGGTGCTTAAAGTATTTCTTGATAAAAATAAGTGCCTAATTCAACGGTTACAATTTTAAGTGTCTAGCCATTTAAAAAAACCCGTTACCCAATAAGAACGTGACACATGATGTTTTTTTAATTATTATATTAAAAATAATTTAAAAAAACTCAAACTTTTTGAAATTTCTAAAAAACCTTCTCTATACCCAAAACTACAAATTTTCTAAATTGCTGCCGTTGTCGTCGCCAGATACCACTACTACCATTGTCGAAGGTCACCGCTCATTTCCCCAACCACCCATCGACGATAACCGCCGGTAAGTGTCAATCGGACGTCGTTCGACTAGAACCATTAGTATTCGTCGTTCGATTGACATGCCTCCTGTTGGTTACCAACGATGGGTGATTGGGAAAATGAGCGGCGGCCTCTAATGATGACAGTGGTGGTGTATGACGACAGCGATAGTGGTAGCAGCGACGACAATGTAGATAATTTATGGTTTTAAGTATTAAGAATTTGAGACTTTTTTGAGATTTTTGAGTTTTTTAAATTATATATATTTTTAATTAATAATAAAAAAAACATGTCACATTTTACGTTCTTATTGGGTAATAATTTTTTTAAACAGTCAGAGACTTAAAATTATAACGGTTAAAACTTTAAACACCTATTTTTATAAAAAAAATACTTTAGGCACCTGAAGTTTAAAAAATGTATAGTTTGGGCACATATTTTTTTATTAAGCCTAAAATAAATAAAAATTTAAATAAATAATTTACAATAAAAATTGACTTACACTTTAATTCTAATTTAAACTATATAAATTTGTTCATAAATAATATATTTTTATATAATTTCTTACTTAAACATAATAAATTACTTTTATTATTATATTAAGGTTAAGGTTAAATTATGATCTACTTTATTGTACTCTTCGTACATTTGGATTAGTTTTACTTTTATTTCTAAAAATTTAATTCCTCTACTTTTCATATTTAAAAATTTAATTACAATTTTAACCCATTAAATTTTTGTGTTAAATTTACTAACTTAACATTTTAAAATAAAAAATACCAACTTGACAGCCATGTAATGAAAAGATGATGTTATAATGAATTTTAATTATATTAAAAATTAGAGTAAGTATATTTAACCGATTGGTTAAGCTGCTTATTTTTATTCTCTTAAAATTTCTTTTTCCTTCTCATAGGTAGGATTAAAATTAAAATTTGTTTTGTTAGATAAAAACATCTTAATATAAATTGTTTCAAGTATTTTACATGATATGAAATAAAATAGACTACTAAATAAATAAAAATAGTTAATTGTGTATCTTTAAAAAATACATAAAAATAATTAAACGTGTAAATACACGCTTCTTAGAAACTAATATATTTAAAGTTATAGATTTACACCTTTTTTGGATAGTTAGAAGGTAAATGAATAGATGAAATTAACAGCAGAAAATGTAAAAATTATCACTTGAAAAAAAATAATTTTAGTCATTTATTACCATCATCCAGCAGTATAAAAAAATGTAAAAGTAATTAAGTTTTACGCAATGTAAGTGAATCGTACTTATATATAAATATAATATACTATATATAAATGTTACTAAAATATAATATACTACTGTATAAATTACATAAACGAGGTATTTATAATTGTAAATGATCAAGATGCCATGGCTGATTAATTTCCTAAGTCTAAGAGTGCAAAATGAACACCTTTGGATGAGGAGGAAAAGGATGATATTAACAAACAAGGAGAGCTTTTGAAGAAATGAAAGAGGTTGTGTCATGTAATACTAATATCTCTACTAAAAGATGAACTGACCTAACACTCTGTAGCCTGTACAGGAAATGAAGCCATTCCAGCACCACCACCACCACCACCACCACCCTCTTTGCCAGTCTCCCGCCTTCATACAGCATCCAACAGAAGCCGGAGTAAAGATTGAAAGATCCGCCAACATATCTGGAATGCTATTCTGAGTGAGGCAGGATCTGAACACCCCTTTTTTGCTAGTAACTGCAGAAACTAAATTATTTATACGCAAATGCCTCGTTACTCGTGTTATCGGTATTCTCTTCCGTACTCTCGTCATCCTCCAAATTAGCTGAGACTGTCAACTCTGTCTATAACATCCAATGATTTCTCTTTATACAAGCCAAAACCTACAATGAGAACCCCGGAATGAAGCCTTTTCGTCGAGGCCTTTTCCTTGCTTTCTCTTGGAGGAGAGTGCGTACTCTTGCTCAGGCGATCATGCTTTCTCAATTTCCTCCTCTCACGGTCGAAATCCAGACTTCTGCTAATCCCCCGGATTCCCACTTTCTTAGTTAAATCCTGCAACAACTTCTCTTCTTCTGGTGTTTGAGCAGCAGTAGGCTCAGGTTTGGACTGCTCGTTCTTCTGTGTAGGTGTAACTTGGGTTTTGATAGACGTCTTCAAGCCAAGAGCGGCATTTGACTTTGATTTGTTGACCAAATAGTGGAGCCATAACAGTTGTTCAAGAATATAGGTTTCAGTTCTCTCTTTATCGGCATGGTGGAGTGTCTCAATCCGAATCACTTCAGTTGGCCCGGCTGACGGCTTCCTGTTGAGCTCAGAACTTCGTTAAAAGAAAAAGAAAAAAGTCAATATTTCCTTTCAATATGGCATATTTTGCTGATTTCTAACACCCCGAAAAATCAGAACCAAGAGAATAAGGGGAAACCTATAGTTACTCACCCTGTGTTTGCCCATTCCCCAACCCAACCAAAACCATGATGGGCTCTGTGCAAGTGCAATGAAAGAACAAAGATGGTTAGAACAGTTAAAAAATAAAAATGGTCAAAAAATGAAAACAAAACTAAAGAAAACATAGATGGAAGCTTTTTATTTGAGAAATGGCTGATCATTTTCGGATCTTGAGAAAAGAAAACAGGATGACCATCTTACTTGGCTGTGTTAGTGGCTAGTGGAACAAGCCAATGCAACGTCTTCTCCATCTCATCTTTGACTTCTTTAACAGTAAGCTGGAGAATTCCACATGAAACCACTTAGATGGTAACAAACATAAAAGAATTACTGGCAAGAAACCACTGCTTGGTTGGCAAGAAAGATAAAGAAAAAATCCATCATTTTTATATTCTGGTTTTAGAAACAATCGGCATCTTCACTTAAAGAAATTGGCAAACCATAGAATACCTCTTCTTTGACATGAGAAGATTGTAATTTTGGGCGTAGAGATGATTTTATGGAGGGTGGCAAATTCTGGTATAACGAGTCCCTTGTATTTGCAGGAATAGAACTAGACCGGGCTACCTGATAAACATAGGGATAACAGAAGGAAGCTTTGAAACATAAATTTATACAAGCAAAATCAAGAAGACTAGAAATTTGATTATTCTAAGACAAACTACATAAAACCAGTGCATCATATATAATAGGTAAAGGACAATCTGATTAAACTATTAATATAATCCCATTGATACCCAAGTCAAGCACCATTCAAGCGATTCGAGATAAAAAAATAAAAAAAAACAAGCACAAAGCTCTTAACATATTTTTATTAAATTTTATGTATTGTTTTATTTACTAAAACTTAGATTAGGAACGGAACTATTTTATAAGTCACTTGTGACAACTGGACAAGACAACTTTCACATGCACACTTTTTATCCTTGTGCAATAGCAGGAAAGCATGCTTGCATGCATGCACATTTACACATGTATGTGTAGCTATGTAAACATACATATGCATGTCTTTATCTCTCTAACAGCTTAGATAATCTTTCGTCCATGTGTGTTTTCCTTTTAATTGTGGTTTGTCTAATTAAGTGAAAGATAAAATTACAATGCATGACATGTCATAGGTAGCATACACATTGGGTGTAGTTCAATTTAAGCTATCAATAAGCTTAAGAATATTATTCTCCATACTCACTTATTTTCAACAAATTTTAAAATATAAAAATAAAAGAAATATGGAAGAATCAATGCCAAACAGGAATACATGTAAGAGTAAAATCAGAGAAGACAAACTCACTAGAGTATCAATTTGCATAATTATATTTGCATAGTGCAAAGCAAGCCCTGCAGGTCCCAATCTTTGACGACTGCTCACAGATCCTTCAGCTGATTCTTCATACTCTATAAAGTTCCAATGAATGGGAAAAAATCATTGGAACATCAATATTAATATTTAATCCATGAACAGTGTATTGTTCAAGAGACAAAATAGGCACTTGCTCAAGTGAAATAAAGCACTAAACCGTAATTAAAATATACAGGAACAAGAAAATCATATGTATCATGTCTCATAAGCTAGAAGTATGTAACTTTGTTTATAAAAAATTAAACATTAAACAGTTTACTCCATTACATGGCCTAATCTGTTCTCAAGACCAAGAATTATCATAACAATTAAGTGGATGTTTGATACTTGCATATTTGGTATCAATCATGCTCCTGCATGACTTGCATATTTGATACTTAAAAATAGGCATATGAATTGAATGAATGCATACCATTACTACCAAAGGCATAGTGAATCTCCAAGATCAAGTAATGGACGATATCCACAAGTTTCTCCATGACCTGCAACAAAAAAGTCATAGGTTGAACAAGTAGCAACATCACATTTTGCTCGACAGTTGGCATTTCAGAAAACTACCTTATTAGCCAATAGTTTTTTCTACTTTTCTAGTAGAAAAAAGTACTAGTTAAAGAGAGAAGGATATATGGGAAAAGTATCATCGTAAGAAAATAAAGGTTAAATGAAAAAAATAATCTGCAATACCTCTTCCAAACTTCTGGACCAAAGTGACTTTTTCTTTAAATTTCTTACATGCTTTCTTTGGCCTTTTAGATCTGCCCTCAAGATAGCGAGGCTGTCACCTGCATATTAAAGAAAATGATACGGGCTGGATATTTAATAGTTTGCAGAGAAACAGCTCCATCAAATTCTACAGACTTCTATTTATGCATTTATTTTTGATGGAAGGGAAGAAGGTAGGTGAAAATAAAAACATAAAAGGAGATATAAGCATGCAAAAGGGTTAAGTGAAACATGGAAGAGTAAGACATTACCATTTATTAGGAAAAAGTCAAAATAACCTAAGAATAAAAGTAATTCATATTTTCATTTTAAAAAAGATCAATTAAAAGAAAAATGTGTATTTCTCCATCTCTAATGCAAGCCTTGAATCTGGAATTGATATGCTAGTCTAGAGAAATGAAACATGTGGATTAATTATTCTTACTACAAAAATTTCCAAACACAAAGATCAATGTATTCCAAAATCTAGTGGGGGCCATGGCCAAATTAAACCTTGCAGGGTCCAAATTAATTTTTTTGAGAAATTTAAATTCTAATTTTCCAAAATCTAGTGGGGGCCTCACTACCTTCTGCCCCTGCATACCATCTTCATTGTCATTTTACAAAAGCTCCAACAAGGAAGCTCTTATGATCAATACTATGCCTTTAACGCTTTTTATATTATTCATATTTTCTAATCCTATGAATAACTTGATTATGAGGTCTTGCAAATAATTGAACCTAAATACAAACCACAATACTTCCTGATCGGCAATAGCTTACGTTACAACTAAAGCAACATATCAAATCAAGAGTGACTAAAAGAAATGATATACAAGCATCCATAGGAGATGTAGAAGTCACCTTTCTGAGTGCCAGCAGAACTATCTTCCTCTTGACGCTTACGCAAGTAATCTAGCTCAAATTTGTCCAGAATCTGCAATTCCTGGTATAGTTCCTGCAGTGCAAAAAGCAGTTCTGTTTATCCTCCTTATAGTTTCCAATTTACTACAATACTAGTCCAAAATGATACTACATTGCACGAAGAACAATGAACAAAAAGTGCCTATGATATGTTGCCTCCTAGTACACCAAGGTTTACAGTTAAACATGTAATGCGGATCACAATTAAGGAAATAAAAGAATAAATACAGCAGGGGACCTAAAATAAGGACATTATTTAATGTCGAGCTAGTTAGTATATTATAGGTAAGAATGATCATCAACTATTATTTTTTTGGATAAATATATATTTTAGTACTTGAACTTGGCTTCAAGGTTCAATTTGGCACGTAAGCTTTTTTTTTGTTCAATCAGGTACCTGAACTTGGCTTTTTGGTTCAAATAGATACTTATGATCTTTAACCAATTTGAACCAAAAAGTCAAGTTCAAGCACCCAATTAGACCAAAATAAAGCTTAGGGTACCAAATTGAACCTTGAAGCCAAGTTCAGGTACCTAAATGTATATTAACCCTATTTTTTTCAAACTGCTTGTGAACTAGGAAACAAAGCATTTTATTTGTTTGAGTTTTTTCAGCAGTTAAAAGTCTTGTATTTTTGGAAAATTCCAATTTGCTGTAATCATAATCATTTGAACATGTTTCAATGCTCATGTCATATTAGGTTTTAGGTAAATTTTGCAGTTGTTTGAAAGTCTCCTTTTGAAGTTCCCATAGACACTCAAGCCCTCACAAGAATATGATAGTTTGAAGTCTTTGAATATAAGCGAAAAATAAGAGAACTCAATAGAAATATAAATTTACACATAATATATTAATACTCAGTGACATGTGCAGCAAAAAACTTACAGCTGTATATTGAACTGAAATCATTAACTGCTCAATCACTAATTCTGCTTCATCCTTCAATTGTGTCTGAGGTGAAAGTTCTCTGCTGATTCTGGAGAATGAAAAAAAAATGCGTCACTCAAAACAAAGCACATTAGCACACTGAAAACAAGATTCACTGAACTACTATATAACATGCATACTTCTCAAAATAACGTTCCAAGCTATGCCATTGACGATCCTTTGAACGGTTTCCAAAACGAATTACTTCTCCCGAAAAAATTTTCAATTCTTCCCTGCGAACATTGAATTAAACAGGTTCTTAACAACAAATTTGAGCATGAGTTATTAGGTTCTTAAGAAGACCATTCTGAAACAAACTAAATACTAAAAGGATAGACACAAAAAGGCAACACGATTAGTTGAAAGTATTATCACTGTTATACCTTTTGTCGGCTGCAACAATCCTTAAGAGTTCATCCGTATCTTTAGATATTAAATTTTGAACACCATTGCTGACCAGCACCACCTCTTTTAAATGCCTTATATTTCTTCTAGAAAGGGATTGCATAAGATTTGAACCCTTAACGATAGTGTTTGCGACCTCAAAGGCTAATATTGAAAGTTCATTGCCTTTAGTTGCCACTCCAGAAGCAAATCCTGCGTTAGGATTTAAACTCGTCATGCTACTCCCAAGAGTATCCAATACTTCCACTGCTTTTCCTAGTCCAACTGATCCGGCTTTGCCTAAACGGGAACTGACCTCAGAAACCTGCGATGTTAATGGCAGGGTCATTTTTAAGATTGCTAATGAAATCATCACCAATGGCAACAATATTTCGGTCACAGCATTTTATAGCGGTTGCGGACAATAGCGGATGAATTGTTGTTATTGCGGGACCCTTATTTTCTACAATAGCGGTTTCGGACGGTGCTGCTACCGCTGTATAGCAGCCGCGGTCCGCTATTTGAATCCCTGGTCTCCTGTACAAATACTCATTTCAATTGAACTTTTATATGCCATTTACCCACGTCATATATTTATATAGATTTTCCATATTTAGTTTTCATCCAACCATATTCTGTCGGAAATGGAAACCTCGCCGAAGGAATCAACGGCCTAAGTACGGTGGCAACCGGAAAAAGGGGTAGAGTTTGAAAATTACCTTAGCAACAGCAGCTTGGGTGGACCTAACTGATCTAGATTTCTGGGTTGTAAAACGGGGAATCCCATCGTAGAAATCAGCAGCAGATTCTTCGATTCTCTTCTCCGTGATTTCCCTCACTTGTGGTGGATTTATGAAGCCATTTTGAGGAATATCCTTGCTCTGGTAATGGTTGAGATTACCACCACCGCCATAGCCATTTTCAACCCCATCATCTCTGACGCCGCTCCTCGAACAAATCCCGCCCATTATTCAGTTTCTCCTGGTTATTATTATTCCACTCCAACATCAAAAATACACACACACACACACAGAAAGAGAGATGAAGTTGAAGGTGTTATCTTACCAGCATATACCCAACCAAAGAAGAAAATGGAGAAATTGTGAGAAAGTACGATTTTCAAAGGAAGAAGTGAAAGTCCACCCAATCGCCATCGGGCGCCGAGTAAGTAATGTATTTTATACTTTAAAATAATAGAAATATAACAAAGAAGATTGCAATGTTTCTCTTTCTCCATTGTCGCCAGGCAAGCAGGTTGGACTTGCGAAACAGAGCAGAACGTTGAATTGGTCAAAATGTCAAACTCTCTCCCTTTTTTAATTGGACTTATTATATGTTTAGCCCCTGAATTGGTCAAAATGTCAAACTCTCTCCATTTTGACCCCTGGATTTATTATACCGTGCATAAAATTTACATTGTTATAATTTTAGGTGCTTGATAGATAACTACCGTTAAAGAAATTATTTAATCAATCAAAACATGCCAGTGGCATATTTATTTATTTTTTTGTCAAAATTTAAAAATTAAAATAATTTTACACAATTTTTTTTAAATTTTTTAAAATTTTTACAAAACAGCCCAAAAAAATTCTCAAACCCAATCCCTTAAATCGCCGCCGCTTCTGCCGCCGGTCTTCGCCCTTAAACCTACCACTTTATTCGTCAGACTTAGCCGATCCTTTCTCTCAACACGGTGTCGCCAAAAACGTCGAACAACGTGTCAACCGAGCGTCGAACGCGAAATTTACGTTTGACTGGTACATCGTTCGTCATTTTTTATGGCTTCATATTAAAAGAAATTGAGAAAATTTGGCGAGCAAAGTGGTGGGTTCAAAGGTGACGACCGGCGGCTATTTAAGAGTTTAGATTTGAAAATTTTTAGGGTTTGGAGTTGTTTTGTAAAAATTTGAGAATTTCAAAATTTTCTAAAAGTCTTAAAAGTTTTGAGTTTTTTCTTCAAAAAGTTTTTTAAAAAATAAAATTATTTTTATGTGTCAAACATTAATTAGTTAACTGATTTTTTAACAGTAGTTAACTACTGAACACCTATATAATGATGTAAACTTTAAATATTTATTTTTAATAAAAATATTTTAAACACCTAAAATTCAACAATAATATAATTTAAACACTTATTTTTCATTTAACCTTCTTTTTATCGCACATTAACTTTCCAACTTGTATTTCATCATTCCTATTGACTTTTTTAAAAAAAGGACGTAAAATTAAAATATATTAGTTATATTTGAATGGAAAATGGAAAGTAGAATTAAAACAAATTAAAAATAATAAGTTTAAATAAATAGATAGGGTAAAACTTTGATACATTTATTTTACAGGATTGTACTTTTGCCTTACAAAATACAAATTTTAAATTTCTAACCTTAACACCCTAAACCCTAACCCTCTAACTACCAACCTTAAATTGTAAACCCTAAACCCTTAACATTTAAACCTTAAACTATAATCCTAACCTCTAAAATTAAAAGGACCGTATAAATTTTAATCCTAATCTTTAAAATTAAAAGGTGTATTGAAGTTTTTCTCAAATAGATATTTATATATTTTTAAAAATAAAAATAAGGGTAGTGACCACGTAACAAAACATAGCTTCACCAACGAAACTGGTCTAAGTGGTAAGCAGCTTGGTATTATTTAAGTAAATCTCGAGTTCGAGGCTTTGTATATGCATAAAAAATCATATTGGGAGACTCACCCATAAAAATTAAGTATGCGATACGTGTTAGTCCAAATTAGTCAAGACAAAACCCTAAAGAACCGTGAGGGCAACAAAAAAAAAACGATAGCTTCATCCTCGAGCAACGATTGAGCTCTCTTCATTCTATTGTAGAAGAGCAACGACAATCTATGGAAATTCAGAAGCGGGCAACAAAGATAAATAAAAAAAAACCTAAAATATAGTTAGACAATTATTTATTTTAACTATACACAAATTATATCAATAAGACACGTTGTGAGATCAGTGACTCAAGAAAAATCGTAGCTAATTGAGACAATATACGAGTAAAAAAGATATGGAATATGATCGGTTACTTTAGATAAACTCAAAGTACTATGTTATAATCACATAACGTGTCGTTATAAAATAAAATCTAAAGTTCGATGTGAGAAAAAAATGTTTAAGGGTCACTGCGAAAGGAGAGTATAAGTTCAGGGGTTAGATGTATAATAAAGCATTTTGCCTTTTCCAAACATTTTCTACGCAGACTCAGGGTCACCGTTTGTTACAAGTAGAGGACTATTTCTTTAATTTGTAGTGGGCCTACGCCCTACTGCTTTTAGACTTTTAGTTCTCTTTCTTAACGGAGGCTCCAACTCGCGTAGAATTTGTCTAAGGTTGAATTAAATTTTGGATAAGTTAAATTTAATTTAAATTATTATTTTTTAATATTAATAACAATTGTAAAGTTCAAATTCCAAATATTATTAATTCTTATGTAAAGAATTAAACTCAAGTCCTAAAAACAATTTTATAAATATTTAAGTAAGTTTCTCAAAAAAAATTTGAAGTATCACAAATAAAAGTACTAGGTTGAGAAAATGTGTTATAAATATATACAACAATATATATATATGAGAAAAACTTTAATACATAGTCTGTGTAAACAAACGTTTACACGTGTTTTTTAAATTTAGGAGTTAGGGGTTTAAATTGTAGGGTTTAGAATTTAAGGTTTAGAGTTTAGGATTTACGTATTAGGGTTAAGAATTTAGAATTTGTGTTTTATAATGTAAAAACACAAACTTATATAAAATTAGTTTTACATAGCTTGTGTATCAAAGTTTCACCCTATATATATTACAAATTTCTAATGTATGGCAATAATTATAATAAATTGAAAGCTGGTATTGTATGAAAAATAATATACATAAAAACTTCACCTAATAAATTAATTAAAGTCTTGTATATAAATGTGAAAAAATAATAAATAAATCAAAGTCTTGTTTATATATGTAGAAAAAACCGACAATCGACGACCAACGTTAAAATCAATATCATCGCCGAATAAATAAAATCTTAAATAAAAAAAATGATGGTTCCATAGAGAAATTGGATTGCGGCTGTAAAAATTCGTAATGTACTTTTAGAATTAAGGGAAAAACTATGTACTATCAAATAATTATCATAAAATATATGATACATTAAACATGATTATAGCACATAAGAAATATATAAACGGTCAATAATCTCTAGACCTAGTAGGAGTAAAAAAAAAAAATTACCCTAAATAAAAATTATTCAAATATATATAAACATAATAAATGTACACAAATGATCAGATATGCTTTCCAACAAGTGCCTATACCTTTCCCCTTTATTTATTATCATCTTTTTTTTTCTAAAATAAAGAGCAAAGAAAGGGACAATACTCGATCTCCCAAGTTTTGTATTTCTAATTGGCTTAACCATTAAAGAAATTTTAAATTATAATTTTTCCGGTTCAATACTTAAAATAGTTTTTTGAATAAAATATGTGTCTAATGTTTTATTATGTGATTATTTTAAGATTTTTAGTTATTGATCGTTAAATTTTTTTGCCATCCATTCATTGCATGATATGTGACATATTCATTAATGTTCAATTAATTTTTGTTAAAAAATAAAAATCCATTGATTTTTTTCTCCAAAAACCGCCAAAACTTTAATTTTTTAAAACCAAATCCCTCAATCTCTTCTTTACGGTCATCGAACATAAAAAAGTTAGCAGGAAATATGAAATCATTTGTATGAGTAAACAAAAGAAGATATTGAAACCCAAAAGATTAAAGTCCAACCTTTCTGATTCAAACGAAAACAATTCCCGATCAACAAACCGATAGATGTTTGCTACCAAAAATTGTAGAACTACAATTACCTTAACTCCCTCCCATTCATCGAATGAGAGAAATTACATAAACAAGTTAGGCCCTGACGCCTTGTAGGTTGACTTCAGCTTCCTGGATGGTGGCCTAACCTTCTTAACTACCAATGGGAACTTGATTTTCGAGTTGTGGAACTACTTGGTGTTGTCCCTCTTGCATAGCTTAGCCGGGATAGTAGGTAGGGATGGACTTAGAGAGGAGCTACAGGGGACAATCGCCTTTCTTAAAACTTTGAAATTTATATATGATTTAGAAAAAAATTTATACATTTTTTATTAAAAATTTATTTTCGTCCTCCTAAAATTTCATACATTCGCCCTTTTGACAGGGGAAACCTGACTTTGTGACAAAAAGCTATCTCCATGTACATTTGTTCAACAGCTTCATTTAAAGTAGGGTTCTTCTAAAAAAATTTGAAGAAGAATTAGATTTAGATATCGGTCAATGAAAAGAAAATCAAAACATTGTTGGAAAATTGTGATCATATGGAAACTTTGATGCTTAAATTTATATTCTATTCCATGAGATCTTTACAACGATATCTCATATGCTCAAATTGGTTGAGTGATGAATGAGAAATTGATGCTCAAAGTAGGCAACTTGCAATGATTGAAGAGGAAATAGTAAGCTTAAATCCCACATTGGTTAGAGAACAAGTGTGGAAGGTGTATATATAATGGAACCAACCAAAGGGATGTTGAATAAGCTTATTAAGTGTGTCTTGTACATAAGCATGACGTGGGTGAATGTGAATGTTTGGATTGGGACTTATTGAAATTTTAGCCCAAATTCGAAATCCTCATCTAAGAATTAGTCAAATAATTTGAAATTCAAAATAGATTTTGTAAATCTGAATAATCTAAATTTGGATAGATTTTATCAGATAATATTTATTTTTTAATTTTAAATTATGAATTTGAGTTCAACTGTGATTAAAACTCTATCAATGCTCGCCTATAAAAGGAGGCTTCAGCAAGAAGAGAAATCACAACAGCGAACAATGAACATTGCAAGTGAGAGATCTTTCTGTCAACTCTCCCCTTTTTCTATAAACCATCCTGCATTTGGTTTTCATTTCATTGTTTTTCACGGTGATAGAAGAATGTAAACTTTCGGTTCGTGATCTCTGCATACGTGCTAGTACAGTCGATTATCATGTTGTTGTATCCTGGGAGATAGACGTCCAACGTTTCTCAAGCACTATAGGAGCGGACGAATTTGTCTTAAGAAAACTATGTTTCACAGGCCTCAAACACCATAAATGTCCAACGGTACTGATTTACTGCTTTAATATTTGATTTTTATTTCAAATATTGTTTTGTAATTATTTTATTTTGTTTGTTATAATAATAATAATAATAATTTATCATATTTATTTTTATTCCCTTGAATTATTAATGCCTCATTTGTCCAACAAGAATGCATCAAAAACCATGTTCTCATGGGTGTATCAGATAATCAATATGGAATCATTATCCATTGCTTTTCTTTTTCCGATGAATATTTCACAGTACAGAGAGTAAATGAATTCAGATCAACAAGCAAAGAAAAAAAAAACTAGGGGATTACAACAAAGTAAAATACTGTTAACCTGTTGGAACTTGGAAATCGTTTCAAACCAATTTCGATGAATTGCTCTTTGGAATTGGTCTTACATGCTAAGCCCCAGATGTTACCATCAAGCGGATAAAGAAATCGGCTTCACTGGTCGTTCATACTGAAATCTCCTTTTTATTTTTCATGTCGATTTACCTGAGAAATAAATGGAAAAAAAGATGAAAATGTAAGAGAGATAATGGAAAGATGAAGGATTAAATTGAAGTAATTTAAAATATTAAAAGTTAGTTTTTTAGTATTAGGACTACATTATAATAATGTGTAAAAATCGGGGTTAAATTTATTAAATTCCTTCTAATTATGATTAAATTGATTGAATGTGTAACTATAAAGAACTAAATGTGTTATACTAAAAAATTTAACAACCGTGTCACCTCTTTAACGAAGGTTAACGAGATAGTTATCATTTTCTAACAAAACATAAAATTTAATTGTCATTTTGTAATTTTTGAAAGTTTAGTTATCATTTTGTTTTTTCGGGATAGTTTAATGACTATTTGAGTACTTTACCCTACATTTTAATCACGAATAAACAAGTTTCTTTAAGGAAAAAACTTTGATACACAAGTTGTATAAAATAAAGTTTACACGTGCCTTTTAGTTTTTAAGAGTTAAAGTTTTAGTTTAGGGGTTTATGTTGTATGGTTTCAAATTTAAGGTTAATGTTTAAAATTTAGGGTATAAGGTTTAGGGTTTAGTTTTTTAAGGTTAGGGTTAAAAAAAATAGGATTTTAATTTTATAGTGTAAATATGCATGCTTGTGTAAAATTAGTTTTAGGGGTTTAGGTTGTACAATTTAAAATTTAAGGTTAGTGTTTAAAATTTAGGGTATAACGTTTAGGCTTTAATTTTTTAGGATTAGAGTTAGAAAGTCTTATTTTATTTTACAGTAATTAAAATATTAAATATTTTTTTCGATAAAAAATAAAAAGTTTTGGTCCCGATTCTCATTTTTTACCAATTCACATCCGTTGGTTTCTATTGTCGGTTATATAATATCTATCGAACCGGTCAGATTATTAATTCTTGGTTCAACCGGATTAATTTGCTTTGATTTTGATAATTTTATTTAAAGTAAAGTACACAGATGGTCATTGAACTTTTAGGGCATTTTCATTTTGATCATCAAACTTTTAAAATTTTTATTTGGATTACCCAACTTTTATTTCATTTTTATTTTAGTTCTTCCCGTTATAAAATGCTGACGTGACCCGTTAGTTTTTCTTTTCCTTAATGAAATAATATACTTTAGGTCCCACTTCTAGCTCATTAAACCACCCCACTTAAACCCTTCTTGTAATGCCCAAAATTTTCATTGTGACTAAATTAAATAAAATAGAAAATTTGAGAATTAATTCTAACCATCGATATTAGGGGTAAATTTGTCTTTCTCAAAGGTTAAAATTAATATGAACCCTTGGATTTAAATTAGTTTTCCATATTAAATCTTAGCCATCGGTTTTATAGGATGAGATTGGAAAATTAAGACATTTAAAGGGCAAAAGTGGGAATTGAGTTAGTTTAAGGGTAAAAATGATAAACTACTAACTCAACTTATTTGGCCTATTGGATGAAAGATGTTGACATGTGGGTTTGATTTGGAGCTTTAGGTCAAAAGATAAAATAGTCAATTGACTATTAGAAGATATTTGTTTTATGATTAAGGGTGTTAAAATGCCACATGGCTTGAAAAATAAAGGGAAAAAGTTTGATATACAAGCAGTGTAAACTTTAGTTTACATGTGCTTTTTAGTTTTAAAGGTTAGGGTTTTAGTTTAGGGTTTAAAGTTTAGGGGTTTAGGTTGTATGGTTTAGAATTCAAGGTTAGTGTTTAGAATTTAGTGTATAGGTTTTAGTTTTTTAGGGTTACGGATATAAATTTAGGATTTGAGTTTTTATAGTGTAAATACGCAGGCTTATGTAAAATTAGTTTTACATAACCCGTGTATCAAAGTTTTACAAAAAAATAAAGGATAAGTTAAAACAAAAAAAAAATTGTTCTTTCTCCCATCACCAACCGTGGGTTTCCAAGCAGAGGTAAGGATTTTTTTTAATTTTTGAGTTAAAATGCTTGGAATTCAAGATTTGTTGTGAAATAAAGAATTGTTCCTCTTTAAATTCTCTTATCTTATGGCACCAAAATTTCATGGAATTGATAAAGGATGATCTTGAATTCTTGAAGAGAATAATTTAGGGTTTATTTGGGACTTAAGGATTAAATTGGTTGTGTTTAGAAATTGAAGGATTGGATGTTAATTAAGTGTTTCTATGTTTGATTGAAGTTGGGTTCCATGTAATTTTGATAGAATTTAAAGACTTAGAGTTTATGTTAAGAACTATAATTTGGTTCACGAAATTTAAGTTTGGAGAATTTTGAAGATAGTAATGAGATTAGTAAAGTCAAAGAATTAATTTGAGATATTGGAGGAGTTAAATATCTCAAATATGAATTTAAGGAGTTTTATAGAATTTATTCTTGAAATGGTGTCCATGACTTGAATTAGTTCTACTATGTGCTCTTAGTTATATTTCGTATGTATGTGGTGCAAATAAAACATCCAATCAAATAGAAGATCAAAAAAATTCAAAGGAAAAAAAGAAATCTCCCAAGTTGAAGTGACATTGCTACTTTAAGGTTTGCATAATAGTTGAGGTGAGTGCTTATTTATCTAAGGTGTCACAACGTCCTTTTTTAGGAGGTTTCGA
Source organism: Hibiscus mutabilis (assembly GCA_019671005.1). NCBI lineage: Eukaryota > Viridiplantae > Streptophyta > Magnoliopsida > Malvales > Malvaceae > Hibiscus > Hibiscus mutabilis. The sequence goes on from JAGYYJ010002677.1 coordinate 110,852, forward strand.
TGTTATTTGGAAAACTTTATAAAAACACGGAGTTGCCACCAATCTTTTTGAAGAAAGTGTGATTGGATCACTTTTAAAACAAGGGTTATTTTAATAAAACGTTTTATTTATCAAAATAACATTTTTGGTCCATGAAAACAAGAGAAAACATGTTCGGGGTCGGTTACGTGTGAGGAAGGGTTAGCATCCCACAACGCCCAAAAATTGGTACCTAATTGATTTTCAAAAAGTGTTCTGAAAATTGGAATTTGCAAGTTCACAAGATTTCGATTTATTCGTCCGCTTAGTGAATATAAATCTATTTTAACGGACTTATCGCCTGGGAAATGAACTTCAACCATCGCCAACACTCCTAGCGCTAACCTGTCATTCCCGCTTGATAAGACACTGCATTAATTAAGTTTTCACTTTTTAAACAAACCAACAAAGAAAATTAAGCGTGTTAAAGTTTTTTTATTAAAACCTAATCAGTGATTTAATCTTAGAAGAAATATCTACGTTCATTTTAACTATTAAGATTTAAATGTATTTTATTTTAAGATATGAAGGAAATCTTGTTGCACATATGTCTCTATACTAAGTTTTAAAGATCCTATCCCTAAGGTTTTACACATATATTTACATAAAAGACATAAAGAAATAACTAAAGTTAAAATAATTAAATAATTGCTAAATCTTAAAATAAATAAAATAGATATTTTGCTTTTTTTAAAAATAGAAAATCAGAATTAATGATTGAATTGAAAGAAACCAAAATGAATGAGTTAAAATGGAATAAAGAATGAAAATCGGTGTTCAAATTAGAAGAAAAGGGACGAAATTGAAGAGAATAAGAACTGGAGAGCCACGATGAAAGGTCTGACAAAGAAGGCCGCGGGTTGAAGAGCGGGTATGGGTCGGGTTGGTTTATAAGGCCTTTATCAGAAACAAAAAACATTTTCCCCATTTTTATTAAAACAGATCAAAACCGGTTCCATCAAAATTCTCTAAAATGTTCTTCATTTATGAAGAACATGATGAAAGTATGTCGTGCCGGCCACCTTCCACCAGCGCCGACCGCCGTTGCCGACGGCGAAATTTCCTATAAACCACCCATTTTCCCAAATTTTGGCAACCCCAAATCATGTTTTTTCTCACCAAAACTACATCAAAATTAAATCATGGCGGCGTTTCAAAAGCAGAGGTAAAAAATCCATTTTCCTTATTTTATAACTGAAAGCATAAAGAAGAAAATTACCAGCAAAAAACGAGCTTTATTCCTCTAATGAACTTTCGATTACAACTGCTTGCTTGCTTACACCTTCTGGGAAATTCGCATGCTATTTTTGTATTGTGTATGAATTGTGTATGTTTCGTATGACTCTTGTTTGTTTCGTATGAATGTTGTGTCATTTACAAAGAATTACAATGTTATTTATAGGTACAAAATTGCTTGAATCCCAAGCACAAATCCCTGATTTCTTCTCTTGAAATGTGTCATCCTTGATTCGGATTATGCTTGATCATCGCCATGACACCATTTTAGGGATCGATTATTCCCTTTTTGTTTATGTTTCACATCATTTACTAGCTAGGGCTTCGAATTAGGGATTTCTGTTTCTATCTTGGAATTTAACCCCCGTTTTCTTCTTTTTGTATATTTTTGGTGGTTTCGATCATTGAGGGAGACGCCGACAAGGGGTGAATGGCGACGAAAATAGCTCGGTACTCGCTGAAGAAGATAGAACGAACGGCTAGAGTTGAAACGTCGCACACGTGGCTGTCACGCGCGATTGGTGATCCGCGTGCCTTGCTCTAGAGTAGTCTGGGCCATTCGATTGCTCCTGGATCCAACGGTGATGGGGATGTGGCGCTTGATCTTCTACATTTGGCGCGATCTGTACCGTTGGATCAATCCCTTAATCCAACGACTATCCTTCAGCTACGCATAATAAGAAAGAGCATCAGGGTTTTGTTTAGTTGGGCTGATCGGGCCTTATTATGTATGGACCCTTTATATATATTTTTGTACTGGACCTTTATAAATATAAATGGGCTATGTATTTTTATATTTTGGGTTTTATACTAACCATTTACACTAACAATTATATTAACTATAATACACTAATTATATTAACAAAAATGTATTATAACACTACAATACTACTAAACCGAAAATGACATAGATATAATACAACAAATAAATGAAAGTAAAAACAAAAAGTTAGGTGAAAATTCAGTGACAACAGCTGCCCCTCTTTGGTCATTCCAGTGAAACAGGAATAGAACAAAGAACAAAATGACACTGATTTTCACTAATTACCAAACCATCAATGCCTAAAAAGACATGCGGGTTCTATTCTCCTTATGCTCGAATAGATAAGCGGGTTCTATTCTCCAAATGCCTGAACAGATAGGCGGGTTCTATTCTCCTTATGCTCGAATAGATAAGGGGATTCCATTCTCCAAATGCCCAAACGGATAGGCGGGTTCTATTCTCCTCATGCTTGAATATATAAGCAGGTTCCATTCTCCAAATGCCCGAACGGATAGACGGGTTCTATTCTCCTCATGCTTGAATAGATAAGCATGTTCCATTCTCCAAATGCCCGAACAAATATGCGGGTTCTATTCTCCTTATGCTCAAATAGATAAGCAGGTTGAAAAAGGTTCCATTCTCCTTACGCTTGGATGGATAAATGGGTTCTATTCTCCTTATGCTCGAATAGATAAGCGGGTTTTATTCTCCTGATGCCCGAACGATAGACGAGTTCCTTTGCAGAAAAAGCTTGCACACCTGTAAAAGTCTGATATATGATGCAATTATGATGATCATGCCCCTAAGGATGTCTAAAACATGAATGCATGTCTCGTTTCTTTTGATTTTAAAATTTCTTTTCCTCGAGATTATTTTCTTGTCAGGCAGCAGACACAGAAGAAACTGTGAATCTTAAGAGATCTTGGACTATATCATATCAAATATTTTCTCAACTCTAGCAAAAGATGGTAGGCGTTTACTATAGCCTATCTCATCAAAAGGAGAAACAATATGAATTCCTTTCATTTCTTCACTCCGAAAGAGTTTGCACAACGTTATTAGGATCACAACAAGCAAGATAATCTGTAGCAACCCATCTTTCATTGTTAGTTGGCTTTACCAACTTGTTGTTAAAGTTCCACTGACCATTCCTTGGAAATGAATCTTTGCCATTCTCATTATTTGTGCCTCCTTATAGAAGGTTTCTAATCTTTTGCACATTTGCTCGCTCAATCCAGTTATCTTGTATTCTTGGTTGGGAGGACTGACTTTATCCTTATATTCTTCAACACTCATTTAGCCCTTGTTAAGTTATCATTGTAGTTGATACATCAATGTTCAGTGACAAACCTCCTTGAATCATGTTGTTGTCTCGATGTCTGTAAAATTATTTTTATTATCATGGATTATGTTGTCATCAATATTCAGTGACAGGCCTTCTTGAGTGGTCTTGAATGAAAGCACCTCATATCCTTGGTTATTTCTTCCAATGTTTGTAAAACTGTTCTCGTTGTTGTAGGAGATAAACTATCTCGTATAATCGCCTCTGTTTTGCAACATGGTGCCTTTAGGGTAATGTCAAAACATCTCTTGCGTTCTTTGATTCTTGTCTCTGCAGAGGTATTTGAATTACTTACATGGAAATCTTTACAGTAAAACCTATTTCTACCTTGAGCCTCTTCATGTGTTTACTACTCTTTATGCCCTAAGCTCTGAACTTAACCACGGGTTGGAATCATGTCTGAAACATGCTTGTACTGCTCACTGAAGGCTCTGTACAAATCTTTCCACGATCTGATGTTAACTCGACTAGCTGCATGTATCAGCGTGCAGTTGATCATACTAGACTATCTTAGAAGCAATGGATAAGCAGCTTCTCGTTCTCAAGATACATCGACATTTTCCTACAATACATAGTTAGATATGCTGCAGGGCACGTAGTTCTATTATATTTTTTGAATTCAGGAACCTTAAACTTGGGTGGTACTGCCAGGTCAGTCACTAAGCTTAAATCCTTGGCATCCACTCCTCCATATATACCTCCTTCATGGAAAGACTTAATCATTCCCTTCAGCTTCTCATAGTGATCTCCCTATTTCTTCTCAGCTTTCACTTTATCGTCAATTTTATCGATATCAGACACCTCAATGACCTCCTCAGAGTTTATCTTCCTATCATTCCGCGCTGAGGTTTCAGCAAAATATGGAGAAATCTTGACCTTAGAAGATTGAGCTTCTCTTTGTATGCTTGGATGAACGAATGACATCCCTTGAAATTTTGGCACAACATTAGCTTCTTCACCAGCTTCCACTGCTTCTGGTCCTTAAAGCCTAACATGGCTGCAATTGAACCAATTGTATTTTGATGAACTAACTCCATTTGTTGCTTCAAATTCGTCTCCAGCTTATCCAACCTATCCTGGGTACTCTTATGGTTTCTTTCTAAGGCCGTCACTTTGTCTTCCATTGCTCTGGCTTGAGACTGAGTACCGTATTTGTGGTTTTTTTTCTATTTTGATTTTCTGTCATTTTTATTTAAGTTAGATCCTTATTATGTCATGTATGCATGCTCAAACATAAATGCAAAGAAAAGCTATAAAACACAGAAGAATAAAATGCAAATGCATGAACGCAAGCGAAGGGCCATTAATTCCATGAAATATTTGCTCAAGAAACAACTTTTTCATTAAATATGAAATGGTCCTTATTACATAAAATTTCATTTACAAATATTTTTTAGCCTAAACTCCTAGTTCCTTGATTTCTTCAATGAGCCACATAAGCCTCGATCCTACTTCTCCTGCTGGCTTGACGTACTGACGAAGAGCTGCAGCTTCAGTGGCTAACATCACTATGTGTCGAGCCACATCCTGTACCTGGGTCATGATAGTCTTGTCAAACTCATCTTGTTCTTGAAATCTTCTAGCTACGTCTCTAAGGCGAGTGAACCATTAATCATTACCTCCCTCAGCTATGTCTTCAAGGACCAATCTTCGTCCTATATTCCTGGATGATGTTATCCATTCCTTCAACACATTTCTTCAAGATATCATTCTCACTTAGACAGACCTGAAGTTCGATATAGGTGTGATGATTCTGGAGTCTATGCAACGAGTGGTTCAGATCATCTATTTTGGCTTGCAACTTAGTAACACAAGCCTGGCTATGGCTCAGCTTCGCACTGGTATGGTCATATGCCTTTTTCAACTCAAATAAGCGGATCTTATTATCGTGAGCCTTCTTTTTCTATGCAGCCACACTTTCCTTCTTACTTTCTTGAACCCGTTTTCCATTTCCATTTTCAGTTGCCAGCTTACTCTTCTTCTTTTCTTCAACAAGGGCTCGTCTATATTTCTCAACTTCACGTCTTCCTCGTTCTTTTTCTTTCCCTATAGCATGCTCAATTTCTAGCTTCCACTGCTCTGGGGCCTTTCTTAGATCAGCGTTCCGAACAATAGTCTGGAGCTTGAGGAAGTCAACCCTTTAAACCTTAAACTTCTTTTCTAGGTCTTCATACAGCTTCACTACTCACTTCGTCTCTCCTTTATACTTTTCAACATCGAGGCCTGACTCAAACTTATCTCTTTGGTTCTGCTCTCGTAAGGCTCATATCTCCAACTTAGCCCTTCTTTATTCTTCTCTTAGGACGTCAGCTTCTGAAGGGACTACCTTTAAGTGTTATTCTAGAGACTTGGCTTGTCTGGATGTAGGTACTATAACTTTGTCATTTACTCTCGTATGCCTCCAAATATCATAGTCTGGGTGTACATGCAATGACTATCAGATTCTAACTTCATATGATAACAGTGGTTCCATGCATCACTGATTGTCTGAACCTTCTGTCTGAACTCTCCTTGGAACTCAAACTCTGATAAACCAAGACCGGTAGTGAATGGGATGAACTACCGAGACCCAAACTGACGAGATATTAGCAAAAGAGCACATCCAATTCCTCATCACAAACCTAGCAGCATTAGGAAGTTGAAATCTCCACATTTGTACAAAAGCTTGGTATGACCCATCCAAGGAACCCTCCATCTGATGTCTTCGTCACGACGATCCCTGAATATATCAATCCATTTATTATTCTTAACAATGGGCCACTCATTTGCCAAGAATTCTCGAAGAGGTAAGAAGTTCGGGGAAAACACATTTGACATGGCCAATGTTGGGCATTTCCAGAAGTGACTAAGAGCCCAAACCTGTAAAAATGGAGCACATCCTCCTAAACGGACACCTTTGAATTTTCGACAAGCATTGAGGGAAATAAAGGTCTCGGCAAGTACAGCTGGCACCGGATTGACTCTTCTCTTTAACTGTTCAAGGAAATCAAGTAATGCCACATCAATATTCCCTAGAACCTTCAGAAAGATGACTAACCATAAATTACAATGGCTAAGAGATCAACTCTCTTTTCCCTGTCAGGGTGAATTGAAATTATACTTCTGATGCTTGACCAAGGGAAATTAAAGGTGCCTCATCTCTTTTATATCAATCCCTTGACCCAACCATCACTCATACCAGGGAACGCTTAAAGCTTTGCATGTGGGTTTTTGTTTTTAGGAAGCTTGGCATAGACCCAATTCTTCTTCACTTTGTACAGGTTGAAAAAGGCTAAGTATTCCTCAAATATAGGCATCATATCTTCTTTATTAAAAGTAAAGCAACAATACCCTGGATTCCAAAATTGAACCAAGTCTTTCAGAAACTATTCATCGACCTTCATATACAAGAGATAGGCTATGTCACCATAGACTTCATGGAACAACTGTTTAGTCTCATAATCAAAGTGCTCACAGATTTCTCATAATTCTTGCACATTGTTCTGGTTGATACTGATGTGGGCATATTCTGAAGTCTCTGTCTCATGATCAGCTGCTAGACTATCTCCAAATGTTCATTGATTCACCTCGGACCAATTCGCACCTTTTTATTCTCATCTTCACTTTTCAAAATCTTTTCGTCCATAACAAGAGCTTTTCAAACTTGAGCAATGATTTTGAGAATCAACCCCTTCTAAATATGTAATGATGTAGCATGAATGGATATGCAAAATAATAAGACCAGGGAAAGGAAGATTAAAATCAAGAAAACACAGAGAATTCAAAATAATTTCACGAACAATTCTGGGCAGCACATTCAAACACTTCAGGACATGTCTCCCCTTATTACTAAAACCTTAGGTTTTCCGCATGGCTCTATTGGGGTGGGCTCTAAGTTCTCAAACAGTTGGGTTCTAAAAGGTACCTGAGTTGTCCTTGTTGTCCCCTACTAAGGGTAGCAAAGCCCCTGGTTCTCACCCATTATAGGTTTCAAACCAAATTCAACTTGGATTGACTCACTTCCTATGTCTTCTCGAAGAATCTGTATCCTTACAAAGACATGAGGCATTTGAGTCCCGAAGGTACTTGCTAGGCTCATACGGAGAATCAATATTCTAACATGAGCAAAACGTTTTCCCCTCACTTAACAATTGGGTGGAGCTCGGGAATAGAGCTTTTTGCAACAATTTTTTTAAATGCATAAAATAGAATTACATTCATTCAGCAGACAAATAAATTGAAACCTTTGTGAACTTGCAAATTCCTTTTTCTAAAAACATTTTAAAAACAATTTGTGACCTGGCCCTCTTTTGTTTTTTGAACGTCCCCAGCGGAGTCGCCAAGCTGTCGCAGCCCTTTTTAGGAATGGTTTCAACGTTATTTGAAAAACTTAAGAAAACACGGAGTCACCATCAATCTTTTTTTTAAAAAAAAGTGTGATTGGATCACTTTTAAAACAAGGGTATTTTGATAAAAACGTTTTATTTATCAAAATAATATTTTGATAAAAACATTTTATTTATCAAAATAATATTTTGGTCTACGGAAAACAAAGAAAACAGGTTTGGGGGTCGGTTACGTGCGGGGAAGGGTTAGCACCCCTACAACGCCAAAAAACTGGTACCTAATTGATTTCAAAAAGTGCTTTAAAGACTAGAATTTGCAAGTTCACAAAATTTTGATTTATTTGTCCTCTTAGTGAATGTAAATCTATTTTAACGACCTTATCGCCCGAGAAATAAACTTTAATCACCGCCAACACTCATGACGCTAACCTGTCATTCATGTTTGATAAGACACCGCATTAATTAAGTTTTCACTTTTTAAAACATACCAAAGAAAAGATTAGGTGTGTTATCGTTTTTTAGAATTTAGTGTTTAAACCCTAAAGAAACATCTACATTTATTTTAACTATTAAGGTTTAAATATAATTAAGTGTGTCTTATTGAAAATGAAGAATGTTTTACAACATACACGTCTCTATTCTATGTTTTAAGTCCCTAATCCTAAGGTTTAACACACATACATATATACATATAAGAACAAAAGGAACAAAAATACTTAAATTAAATTAACTGTCAAAATAATTACTAAAATAAAGAAAATGGTAATTAATTTTATTTATCAAAAAAATCTGTATTATGGACTAAATTAAAAAAATCAAACGTAAGGGTTAATTTGAAAATAATTTAAAATTTGGTGCCGAATTGAAAAGAAAAAGGACAAAATTGAAACAATTAAAAATTGAAGAGTTGCGGCATAAGGTCTGGAAAGAAGGGCGCGGGTTATAACTGGGTACGGGTCGGGTTATCAGGTCATTATAAATAGTCTTTATCATAAACATATTTCATTTTTTCTTTTCTTCTCAAAATGGATCAAAACCCTCTTATTTCTTCTCTGAAGACCTTCATCGTGTTCTTCATGAATTAAATAACATGGCGATAATCCGTCGTGCCGACCGCTATTCACCGGCCGCCTTTGCCGGCAGCAAAATTCCCAAAAAAAACCTAATTTTCCAGATTCCAGTGACCTCAAAATCGCATTTTTCCACCGGAGCTACGTTGAAGCCAAATCAAACTGTGTTTTAGAGGTAAAATCAATCATCTTTTTGTTAAATTCGAAACATAAAAGAAAAAAAAGATAGAAAATGTTACCAGAAATTTGCTTCTGTTATTACTTTGAAACTTCGATTACAATCTTTGCTTGCTGGCTTTACAACTTTCGAATGCTAATTGTATGTGTATAACTGAGTAACATGTATCTAGTGTTTCTGTTGTTGAATCGTATGAAATTGTTGTGTGATTACAAAGAATTACATTGGGGTTTATATAGGTACATGAATGCTTGCATTTTAAGAACAAATCCCTAATTTCTTCCCCGGATTATCTCCTATTTGATTTGGATTGCTTGATCTTTGCCAGAGGCTTCAATTTAGGGATATGATCCTTTGACCTTACTTCAATCTTGGTTCTGAATTCAAGCTGGTTGCCTTTTGCTTCTTTGCCCATATCCGATTGTAACTTGATTCTTGCTAGGGCTTTAAATTAGGGATTTTAACTTCTTGTTGACCGTGCTCTATTTTAGTAACTTAATCCATTTAATTCTTTTTTGTATGTTTTTGCTAATCGGAAATGAACTTCAACCACGTTGGCGTGAGCAAATCGGAGCAAGTGAAGCGTCGGAGAAGATGAAGCGTTCGATGGCAGCTGGAAAGTACCACGCTCGAGTGGCAATCTGCGTACTCTATTGTTAGCCAATCTGGGTCGTTCGATTGTCTCTCGATCTAACGGACGTGAACGGCGCGGTGCTATATCATCCCTAGCTGGCGCGATCTGTGTCGTTGGATTATAGATTGATCCAACAGCCTCCTTTTGGCTGCGCAACAAAGAAGCAAAAGGGGTTAGGGTTTTGTTGGGCTATAAACGGGCCAGCAGGCTCTTATTGTAATTGGACATGTAATTTAATGGACTCTAAATTATATCTAATGGATCTTCTATTCATTTTTTTAAATTACAAGTGGGCTGTGTATTTTATATTTTGGGTTTTAATATCTAACTACTTTACTAGTAACAAAAATGCATATAACCTATGTTAATTCTAGCTACCATATCAACATACTAACATATAACAATTATTATAGTACACTAAGTATAATATTATATGACACCTAAATAATTCTAATACTAATTACTACATTAATATTTATAACACTAACATATAGCACACTTATACTAATTATGATGTAACACTAACAATGTAATATACTACTAAACTGGAAATGAAAGTGAAAGAAGTTAGGTGAAAATTCAGTGACAACAGGGTAAAAATGATATTTGGAGGAAGAGGAGAAGAAGAAGAATAAGAAGAAGAAGAAGAAGAAGAAGAAGAAAGAGGTTCATATGGGATGGTTTAATGAGCTGAGCTGAAAGTGGGACCCAAAGTATTTTGTTTTATTGAAAAAAGAAATATTAACGGCTACGTCAGCATTTTCTAACAGAAGATAACGGGAGTGATCAAAATGAAGCGAAATAAAAGCTGAGTAACCTAAATGAAAATTTTAACTGTTCGGTGATCAAAATGAAAGCGCCCTAAAAGTTTGGTGACCATCTGTGTACTTTACTCTTTATTTATACTAATTTTAAGTTCGATCATTGAACAGCTCCTATCCCTTCCTCCTATTTGAAAAAATAATAATAATTTTAGAAGGAATTTCTTTAAACAATGCTTAGATTATTTAGATACATATTAAACATATTCGATAATGGCGGAATCTTTAAGGGACTAGGGGCTATGGCCCCCATAATTTTTTAGACAATTCGAATTTTGCCTTTAAATTTTTTAAAAATTTTAACTTATCCCCTCATTTTTAAAAAAAAATCATCTTAAGCTTCAGAATTTTAGATATTTTAAATTAAATTCATTCTCAAAATTTTTAGAAATTCTGATTAAATCTCTTAAAATTATTAAAAAAAAATTAATTAAACGATCAAAAAATTTTGAAAATTTTTGTTTAAGCCACCAATTCTTTTTTAAAAAAAATGAAGTTGTCCCCCAAACTCTACTCCAAGCCCACCACTGATACTCGATATCATATCCTCCTATATATTACACCGACAATAATATTAATTGAACTAATCTCAATTAATATTATAGAAGAAATTAAATTAGAGAATTGAAGAAAATAAATTATAATTAAACATGAATTCTAATCCAAGAACAATAAGAAGCAGAGAAGAGCCATTAATTAGTGGGATTCTCATTCTCATTCTCATTCTCATTCTCATTCTCATTCTCATTCTCAGCCCACCTTCCAATTTGAAATCCAATACCGAACCAAAACATGAAATGAAATCAATGCGTATAACTATTATATTATTCTATTCTGTAACTGTGTGTGCCATTCAACCAATATATTCTATTCCACACGAACACAAGATGCTATGTTAAGGGTAAAAGGTGAATTTATAAAATTTTACGAGACAAAAATAAATTTTTAATAAAAAAATATATAAAATTTTTAAATTATATATGAATTTTAAATTTTCAAGTCGATGGTTACCTACCCCTCAATCCATCCTATATATATGTTGTCACTTGTCAGAATTTCTTTTGCTTTTGCTTTTGCTTTGTTTTTTTAATCGTTTAATCAAATAAGTGGTTCTTTATTGGGGACCGACACTGCACTAAAAACATTACCACCATTTTCACATGATCTTGGTTCATCATTGTTGCTACCCATCATCATAATATCTATTATCTGCTCGGCTGCTTCTTCTTGTCATCTTCTACACTTTCTTTTTGTTTGATTTTCCCATGGTTTCCTGGTTTTGCTGCAACATCCATGGCTGCCAAATCAGGTACGTTCTTAATATTAATATATATATATATATATATTAAAGCTGGCTTAGATGATTTCTGACAACTGATATTGTGGTTAGCATATATGATGCTCGTGGTTTTGATTATCTGTGTTGTGTTTTGCTCCTACTGTTAGATTGGACGTATTTTGGCATTTGAACGACCAGTTGGTGTACTGTTTTAGCTCAAACACATGTTTTTAATCGATAGGAGTAATTTACTCTGAATTCAATAGTTCTACGGAAGTCGATCCTAAAGTTGGTAAAATGAAAATAAGATTAAAAAATGAATTTAAATTCTGATACATGATTTTGATTTACTTAGTTTTTTTCAGAAGAACTTAATTAGTTAATAAAATTTCGTGTTATTCTTAATGATCTGATGCTTTATAAAAAATAATTAAAGATATAAATGATTTTAATAACGTAAAAAAACATTTTTACCTATTTAATCTTATTTTTATGATCTTCGATTATAATTAAATTGATTTTTTTACCGGTCGATTGAATTTGATTTTATAAATTTTAATTTGAGCCGATTTATGTAATCGACCCGATTACACTAGAATACAAATTATAAAAATAGTAGTTTAGCATTATCGTTGGAATAAGACTTTTATTGGAAAGGTACATATATATTTTAATATCTGAATTTAGTTTTAAAATTTAATTTCAAATTTATTTTTTTATATTTTGACGTGGTTATATGATAGTAATATAAGTTATTTGTTTCTAGCCTATAAAAACGTACACACTAACAGATCAAAAATATTTTTGAAGGTAAACACATATATAATCTTATAATTTCAAAGTATGCACAATTTTATTAATCGTACCTAAATTTGAGGATAATAAAGTCGTTCCAGCCAAAAATCATATTTTAACTCTTTGGGTTGGTTTGCAAAATCACAATTCATTTATCATACCTAAACTTTTAAACTTCAATAAGGTTTTTTAATGAGGCACATGTTAATGCTTTAGGTTGACTTATTTTATCACTAGTCATACTAAAAATTCACTTTAAAGATTAAAATTTAAATCTCTAACCCTAAAATTCTAAACCATAACAACTAAGCACTAACTATAAACCTTAAATTCTAAACCTACCAAATAAATCCATAATCCCTAAATTAATCTTATAATCCCTAAATTAGACTATTTTCCCAACATTAAGGGTAAACCACAACGGTGGTCATTCAATTATGGGTAAGGTTATATTTAGGTCACCCAATTATTAAAAGTTACATTTGGGTCACTCAATTATGGGTAAGGTTACATTTAGACCACCCAATTATTAAAGGTTACACTTGGGTCACTCAATTACGAGTAAGATTACATTTGGTCACCGCTCATATTTAAAATAATACATCAACTTACTCATTTTTTTCAAATCACTTGTCGTTAATACTAGAGTACTTCATTTGAATTCATTAATTAATCTGATACACAAATTGATATATATTTTTTTAAATATGAAGGGCAATCCAAATGTAACCTTACCCATAATTGAGTGATCCAAGTGTAACCTTTAATAATTGGGTAACACAAATGTAACCTTACCCATAATTGAGTGACCCAAATATAACTTTTACTAATTGGGTGACACATATGTAACCTTACCTATAATTGAGTGGCCTCTGTTGTAGTTTATCCAATTAATATTAAAAATTATTCAAGGAACTGAAATGTCCAAAAGATCTGTTTAAAATAATAAAAAGTTCAAAATTGTGAGGATAATAAAGTCATTCCAGCCAAAAATCACATTTTAAAAGCCAAAATCATTAGTGCCCTTTTTGGGTTGGTTTGCAAAATCATAATTCTAACTTTATCATAAGCCAAAATGACGGTAGTTCTCATGTGCAAAAAAAGAATGACGGTAGTTCTCGAGTGATGAAACTTAATTTACGGTAAAAAAAATTATATTCTATACAAGTTTCTACAAGCGTCTTAATTTTAGAGCTTATAGATTTAATTTAGAGTGTATGGTTTAGAATTTATGAGTAATGGTTAGAATTTAGGGATTAGGGTTAGGATTTAGGGTTTAAGTAATATGTTGAGTATTTAGATTTTAACTTACAAACCCTAAATTCTAACTCTAAACTATAGATTCTATTCACAATCACTTAATTATCCCTACACCCTAAATTGTATATCTAAATCCTACAACTAAGACATTTGTGGAAACTTTTAATTTTCAACATCAGTGTATCAAATAATTATCCAAAAAAACCATTTGAAATAGTAGTAAAGGATGATACAACATAAATTATTACACATATTAATAACATATATAAAATGTTATGGAATAACATACTTTGACAATATTACAATGTTGTAACAATCTATATATATATTCGATAATATTTTATGTATCTTTTGATAACATTTTAACTTTTTTTTTTTGCACTAGTTTGTGTGCCCTATTTGTAACAAAAAGTAGCCTGTTTTGTTTGTAACATGTTGTAAAGTAAATAATTTCCCTTTTTTCTGCACTTTTCAAAGGTGTTGACAGGTTGATGGGTCCATTTTCCTGGGAGAATAAAAGAAGTTGTAATTTTGAAGCTTTTCCCAGATGCCATCCTTTAAAGCTTATTACAATCTGGCTCCTAGTGCTTTTCATTGGAACCACTTATTCATCCAAACTACCTGATGTTGAGGGTATGGTAACCATAACTTATAGTCCCTTTTCTTTTGCTGGTTTCAATTTATATTTCTGATCTTATTTATGAAGATTCATGGGAAAAAAGAATCCATACAGGTTTCCCTTAATGACTGCTGTCAAAAGTAGCATTATATAAGTGTGAAACAAGAGAAAATTCTTGAAGAGAATTGCATGGAAAATTTCAGAGTTAATTGTGTGAAATGAATGTTAAAAGGAAGTATTTATAAGTGTCAACAGGTAGTGGAAATACCATTGTCTTTGGTGAAGAACTATGATTTCTATAACGAAAGAGCTTGTTTCAATCGATTCGTTTTTGAATTCCCTGACGAGGTATTTGGATCCCTTAGCAAAATTCTTGTTTGGATTCATGTTTAATGCTTCTCCTGATGTTCAGGAAATGCTCTGATTGAGTTTCTTAAGGCTCTCAATGATTCGAGTGGTCGGATAACCGATTGGAACAATAATCTTGTCAGTCCCTGCTTTAGCTGGTCTCATGTCAACTGTAGGAATGGGAATGTCATATCCTTGTAAGTTCACCAATTTGAATGAAAATTGAATTCTGGTAGATTTGTAATGAAAGGCTTGCTTATTTATCAATGTGAGTCCAATTACTTTTGGTAGAGGTAAGATCCTTGGACAGACACTAATTTACATGACTGTCTAAGAAAACTCCACATCTGTTTTATTAATGATAATAACTGAAAATAACATGCAAATGCATTAATTCGCAGGAATCTTGCTTCAAATGGATTTTCGGGAACTCTTTCGCCTTCGATTAAGAAACTGAAGTTTCTGGTTAACTTGTAAGTCATAATGATGCTGTATGATGGAGCTGAATTCATCACCATTCATTGAATTTCTTTAATCTGTGATTTGGTATCCTGTAGAGTAAAAAGAACAACAAAAACTTTGATCATATATGCACTTCAATTTCCGTATGCCGCGAGTACGTTAAATGAACTTGTTATGATATGCTTGTTTATCATGCCTTGGTAAAATGTTATGATTTCCTTGGTGGTGTGTGAGAGTCTTAAAAGCATTTGTCTACTTTTGCAGGGATTTACAGAACAATAATCTAACTGGTTTGTTGCCTGATTTCCTTGGTGATATGGTGCACCTCGAAGTTCTGAATCTTGCAAATAATAAATTCAGTGGTTCTATTCCTGAAAATTGGGGTCAATTATCCAATTTAAAGAATCTGTAAGACTGTTTTCCCCCTTTCTCATAAGCAAATGGATAATACTAGCTCTGCTCTTTCCTAGATTGAACAACTTTCTGTGAGCAGGATTTGATAACATTATGTTACTTGAACTTTTCATTTTCCCTTGAAGTACTCGTACGGGACACCTGTATTCTACAGATATTCAAATATGAGTATGGCGTATAATCTTCCTCGTACACGAGAAAGAAAAAAGAAAAAAATTGAGCATACGTGTGTTGGATGCATACTTATATTGGACAGTCACCCCTAAATCCGATTTAGATATAAGTTCTGGTATTTAGTGGTAACCATTTATATATGTGCTTCTATTCCATCATAAAATTCTTGTCTGATGAATTGTATCAAACTTGTATATAAGTCTTGTACTGTTGGTCTTTATTTCCCTACTTGACTCTCCTTCATACTCACAAATCCTTTTACTTGGCAGGGATCTTTCATCCAACAATTTAACTGGAAGAATTCCGAGGAATTTATTCATGGTTCCAGGAATCAAGTAAACTTCATACAAAATTCCATCTCCTTTAATTCCTAGTAACTTCTTCTAGCTATTAGGAAAACTCTGCTAGTAAGCAATTAATAGAACAAGTATATTCTGAAATTTATTGGTCTTTTCGCTTTGTGTATATGACTGCGAGTGTCTGTCTGTCTTAAGATTAGACAACTTCTACTTGCCACTCCCTATTGACAGTGTTATTTTGTCAGCTTCAATGGAACACATCTTGCTTGTGGCTCTAGCTTGGAACAGCCTTGTGTTTCTCCCACTACATTCCCTGGTTTGGTCTCTATACCAGCTTTTTTCCTACATCCATTTCACATGTGTTATACATGGGCTTAAATATGTTCTGTTTTTCCAGTTCCAACCAATAGGTCCAAAATTAGAGTTGTTGTAACCTCTGCAAGTTGCGCTGCTCTGATACTTGTATCACTCGGGGCACTCTTCGTGTCCCGGTATTACAAAGTACAAAAACTTAAGCGTGATGTTTTCGTCGATGTCGTAGGTAATTTTCTTTTCTTTATTTGTGTTTTTCACATAATATTTTAGGACATGCGAAGCCTTGCTTTAATGAGTTAAAAGTACTGCTAAAGTCTATTTGATTTCTTTAGTTTGTAGAAGTTAACACCTGAAATTTCTGAACTTTAGGTGAAGATGATCTCAAAATCTCCTTTGGCCAGATAAGGCGATTCTCATGGCGTGAAATCCAACTTGCCACCGATAATTTCAACGAGGGAAACATAATCGGACAAGGAGGGTTCGGAAGAGTTTATAAAGGTGTACTCTCTGACAACACCAAGGTCGCCGTGAAACGTCTCGCAGATTATTATAGTCCCGGCGGTGAAGCCGCATTCCAGAGGGAAGTCCAGCTCATAAGTGTTGCTGTTCACAAGAATCTCCTACGGCTGATCGGGTTCTGCACAACGTCATCCGAAAGAATTCTTGTTTATCCTTTCATGCAGAATTTAAGTGTGGCGTATCAACTGAGAGGTACTTGTCCTTTATGATTTGCATCAACTGTCAACTTAACGTGAAATGTCTAGTCGAACTTGTGACAGTCGTATGCAATTTTTACACTAGTTTACATCTGAAATATTTCTATAGATCTAAAACCTGGAGACAAGGGCTTGGACTGGCCAATGAGGAAACGTATCGCTTTTGGAGCAGCCCATGGTTTGGAGTATCTACACGAGCATTGCAATCCTAAGATAATACACCGTGATTTAAAAGCTGCAAACATCCTTTTAGACGACAATTTCGAAGCTGTTCTCTGTGATTTTGGACTCGCAAAACTTGTTGATACTAAGTTGACTCATGTTACCACTCAAGTGCGAGGTACCATGGGCCACATTGCCCCAGAATACTTGTCCACGGGAAAATCTTCTGAAAAGACGGACGTCTTCGGATACGGTATAATGCTTCTGGAACTTGTTACCGGTCAGCGTGCAATCGATTTTGCTCGTTTAGAAGAGGAAGAGGATGTTCTTCTACTTGATCATGTAAGGTTTTTATATACAAGGAGCATGCATGCATAATTGAACTTGTAGGCTGTAGCTTCTTTGAGGATGTTTTAGGCTGATGGAAATTTGATATTATCAGATAAAAAAGCTGCTGAGGGAAAACAGGGTTGATGACATTGTTGATGGGAACTTGAAGATTTATGAACCGAAAGAAGTCGAGACGATCGTACGAGTTGCACTGCTTTGCACCCAGAGCTCGCCCGAGGACCGGCCGACAATGGCAGAAGTGGTGAAAATGCTGGACGGAGTGGGGCTGGCCGTGAGATGGGCCGAATGGGAGGAGCTGGAAGAAGTAAGGAACCGAGAGTTCATGCTTTTCTCTCACCAGTTCACTTGGGGTGAAGATTCAACCGTAGACCAAGAAGCCATACAATTGTCCAGAGCTAGGTAATCCACCACATATGATCAGTTTTCAGCTAAGCTTTGAAGGGCAACCAGATTTTGTACATTTAATGACAGAAACCATAGAATTATCTAAACTTTATATGCTTATTATCTATTTACAATGCTACATCTACTGCTTGTAAAGATATGGTATGGTACGTAAACTGTAACTAATTTTCAATCAAAATCCGTTAAGGATTGTGATCTCTGCTTGTGGTATATCTTTTTATTAAATAGAGAACATTCTCAAGCATTATTGATTAAGTTGATGTCACAAAATTTCCTTGAATGGTGTCGTGAGGTAATTTTACACACATATTCTGAAATTAGTTAAGCAAACAAACTAGCTGATAAAGTAAAGGTCAAAGGGTAAAAAACCTTCCGGAATATTAAAAAAACAATTAAACTATTACGATAAAAATAATAATCAACGAAATGTGTTGACGGCCAAATCAAATCAGTTGATTTTTTTAGTTTATAATGATTAGGGATGTTTATCGAGCGATTTGATCATGAGTTGAGTAACTTTTTATTCGACCCGAAAATTGTTAAACTCGTGTTCGACTTGATTCAATACTTGTTAAGTTTGATAAAATTTTACTCGATTCGTGCTCGTTAAAAAAACTTATTAGTTATTAAGCTCATCAAAATTTTTATCTTGTTTTTTTTAATATATAAAAAATTTAATAATGTTATATAAAACGTAATATAAACATAAATTAACAAATTTAACAAATATATATATATACTCCTTCCTTTAGCACATTCTTGTCAACAATTTACTCGCTAGGTTAAGCTATTTTAATAGAAACTTCAGATAATTTGCAAATGCCCAAGGTGTGATGGAGAGGTAGAGACTGTTTCATCCACTACGAGATTACCATCACCCGAAGTTGATATGGTCTTGTCCGTTAGGCCTAAACTGTCCTCTTTCGACCATTTTAAGTCCAACTTTTTTTCTTCTTCTTTTCGGCCGATTGAGTTTAACTCAATTGATATGTTATTGCTACAATATATGTGGACACGTAAGATTGAGCATGTTTAAACCTCCAATCATAAAGAATGATCTTTTAAGATTAGCTAAAAGCCAAGTGCTTATATTGCTTAAGCCGAATTCAATAACACATACAAAGGGGAAAAAGGAAGGAGGAAAATCAAAATATACAGTCATATGTCCAAACAAAGAATATCAGCTAGGAACACCTCACTTTCTCACAACAAATCTTTGGCTGAGTTAATAGGGTGATATAAGCCTGTATTGCTACTATCTAGAGGTGAAAACATGATTCACCGATTTACTAGCCTAATCTTAAACACAAGGAAAGGCATGCACTTGGCTTGATGAATATCCTTTCCGGCAACAGTTTATGGTTGCCTGGCTTTCCTTTTCTTAAGATTTGGGTGATTCAAGGGCAGTTCGGGTTTCGACCCGGACCACCATAGTAAAAGTAGTTGCCCCAATTGCCGCCTTTTCCGGTTTGTACATCGTAGCAGTTGGATTGCTCGGTGAAAGTGGCAAGGCCTTTAGGAACCCTGAGATTGTTGGATCCATCAACAATTTCAATATTCTTAAAGTAACTAGCTTTGCCGAAACCTTCATTGGGGAAATGGCCACTCCCCATTTGTGTGGATGTATGCTGTCCATCTGATTCCGAGTTCACGACCTCTCCTCCCCACTCAATCATGGATGCACTGTCTGATAGGTAGGAAAATAGGAAGGCCGGCCAGTAGCCCAGCACGTACTTGTTACCGAATTGCAGCCACCAGTTCCCCTCCGTCGGATCCTACCACATTTTCAGCATTTGGATATAAAAACACATGTACACAACATCATACACTCATGGATATCTATATGTGATGTTTATCACACTTTATTAACAGATTACGGGCGATGAATGCTTATCTCTATCGTATTCTAGTGATGCTTTTCGATGGACTGATTTACGAGTAGCTTCTTAATTCTTACCTTCCACACAAGTAAGCTTATGTCATATTGCGAAATATGATAACCAGAAATAGGGTAGATGCTTGCACCCATTGCTATTTCATTGTTGATCTGAATGAAGCCGGGGCACCGTAGATTATAGCAACCAGTGGCTTGATATGCATCACTCTGTTTTTCAGTAATAAAGAAAACAACAGTTAAGTAGAACAGCATCAAAGGACTAGAGAATAGGAAGATGGAGCTTAGTCTTACAGTCCAATAAGTGAAGAGTCTAGTGTGGTTATCTCCGTACAAATCCGGGCTAACCTATTATTAAACCATACAAAAAGACCGAGGGCAACGAATTAAACGTCGAGTCGAAGACAATAATGTGAAGTTGTTTTTAGGTAACAAGGTGGTACCTGCCAGCCTGCTTCAATGCTATTAAGATCTTCACCAAATGCACCTCCAAGTATCCAGATCTGGGACAAGCTGAACTCATTAGGCTGCTGTATTTTGGGTTCCCAAACGTTAATGGTTGCTTTAGCTCCATAGTACTTGTCTCCATCCACATAAGCTATGGCATGCTACATCATGGCTCCAACCACCAATGAAAAAGGGACATGTGTACCAACATATATATCACGTAAGCTATTGCATGCTACATCAAGGCTCCAATCACTCATGAAAAAGGAACATGTATCAATTTCATGTTCATGAGGATTCTAATTATATGCAGTAATCAATTACTGTAGGTCTTGTTTTGTTAGGTATTTATCATGATTGTAGACCTCTGTATTTCGACATAACATCATTTTACGAACGTTTAATTCCGGAATCTTTCGGGAGAAAGTATACTACCTGATGACCACTCTGACTGATGAGGTCAGGATCTGCAGACCTTGGTTGAGGGATGCTTTTGTGCCTCTTTTTACCAAAGGCTTTGATAGAGCTTGCTCTTAACAAATCATCTTCTTTAGTTCTTCTCACCGGAATAGTCCCTTCCGGACACCTTCCATTCAAATGCCACAGCTGGGTAACTTTCCTCGACGATCCCGGTTTCGTCTTTGAAGAAACCTTGCTGTCGGCAAAAGCACGCTCCGGGTGAAAATTCGGAGCCATCTGGATTTTAACATAAAAAGGGAGCACAGATAACCTTTAGAAGACCATAGATGGAACCAGAGATGAATCGAGGAGTGCTAGAGACAGTTGCACCCCTAGAAATTTTAAATTGTCATATAGTTGTAATAAGCATAAAAGTTTGCACTTCTAACATAAAATTCTTCGTATGTCCCTGAACGGAACCAAACTCATCAAATAATGGTGGTTAAATAAGAGCAATCAATCAACCTGGATTTTATGGTCTTTGAATAATGGATGATCAAAAGCCGGTTGGTGAGCAAGTTTGATGCAGTCAATTATATCCCCATCTGGACTCTGCTCATTTCATGCACACATGCAGTGGATTAACAAAATTTGTCTAAATTGACAATTTATTAGCAGCTAACTACTTTTAGCAATTAATACAAGAAACTGAGCTCAATTATACTGAAAGGGAGCTCACAGTTATACAGAAAACTAAAATTCTGACCTTGATAGATTTAACAGCAGGCTTATTCAAGAGGTTCAACTGGGTTTGAACCTCAAGATTTTGGGTAGATAAACTGCTTCTGCTGGCAGTAGCCGGTGCTGACATCTCAGCGAAGAAGAAAACCAACAACACGACAAAGAACCACATCGTCTTCCTTCTACTCTGCATCTCCATAGCCATAAACACCCAAAGATCAAATATAATAAAAAAAAAGGGGAAAAAGATGGGTTGA
Organism: Hibiscus mutabilis; assembly: GCA_019671005.1. Lineage (NCBI taxonomy): Eukaryota > Viridiplantae > Streptophyta > Magnoliopsida > Malvales > Malvaceae > Hibiscus > Hibiscus mutabilis. Next base: position 132,576 of record JAGYYJ010002677.1, read on the forward strand.
AAGCAGTTGCCCCAAGGGTTAAGGCAAGACGAAGAAGAAAACGAAATAGAAGAGTTGAGAAGAATTTGACATTGATATCCTGCAAAACGCTCCGCCAACCTTTCACTATTATTATAACGCTCAAGAATCTTGAAAAGACAAAAACAAAAACAGAAAGGCCCCTTTGCTATATTTTCCCCCAGAAGAAGCCAAGGATCTAAAAATTTAAATTTGGTAATTTATTCAGTAAAATTGTATATAAAATACGAGTAAATTGAGTAAATCATCGAAAATTACTTAAAGTACTCATAACTGAGAGAACAAAAAATCCTTTAATCACACTTGAATATATATGTAAGAAGTCTACTATGATTTAGTTACTAATTCTCTCTAATAAAACACATTTTTATGAATTTAGTAAATTGAATAAATGATTGAAAATTACTTAAAGATGCTCATAAATGAGAGGACAAAAGACTCTTCAATTACACTTAAATGTATATGTAAGAAGTCCAATATGATTTAGTTACTAACTCTCTTTAATAAAACACATTTTTAGAGGAAGCACACTAGTCTATATGAATCTTCTCCCTAATCAACTCATTCCAAAATATCATTTTTACAACTAATACTTTGAACATAAAACTTTTCTTATTACTTGTAAGTAATTAAAATATCTAAATAACTTTCAACACTTTCATATAAATGTTCGCTCACATATATTATCAAATCTTTATTAATTTATAAAATATTTTATTTTTATTTGTTAAAAGGGTTCTTTACTCCTTTCACAAGTGCAAGACTTGAGTAGATAGTAAGATATCGGATTTTTTTACTATAAATTTTCATAATAATAAAAAATGTTTAACAATTAAAAAATTTGTAGATAATAACAAAATTTTAAAATTATTGTAAAAATTATACAACATTTTTAATGAAAATACACAAACTTGATAAAAATTTATGAAATATGTTTAATAATAAAAATTCATTAACTAAAAAAGTTTAATTATTAATTTATTTTAAAATAAAAGGGAAATAATGAAGTCATTCGAAAATATAAAATCACTAAGTAAATTGTATAATAATACGAAAATATGAATTTTTTGTAGAAAGTTACGTGGTAACTGTAACTAAAACTAAAGGTTTTCATTAATAATTTTAAATAGATTTCATTAATTTTAATGTAGATACTAATTATAGATCTAACATTAAAAATTAATTATAAATATATTTACATTTATAAATTTGTGTATTAAGTTTTAAATGAAATACTGTGGTGTTAACGAGGGTATGCAATCAATTTGGGAGAAGAAAATGGCTAATTTGATGTCTTATTTAAATATGAATGGTTAAATTTATTTAATTATTTTGAACATGATTAAATTGGTAGAATATATAAGTTTGAGGACTAAAACTGTTATACCAAATCTTTTTATATGTTCGTTTGTATTAACGGAGGAGTGATTCGATTGTAACTAAAACTTTAATTGACCCAATTGAAACTTTTAATAAATGAGTGACCAAATTGTAACTTTACTAATTATTGAGTGACCTTCAATGTAATTTACCCAAATTTTTTATGGTAGGAAGTGACCTGCATTGACCTATGGTAGATACGCCCCTGCACATACCACTGCTGGTCTTTGCTAAAACAGAAAAAATGTGGTGAAATGGAGGAGATGAAGATGATGCTGGTGTTATTATTTTTAAAACATTTTGACTGTTAAAAGGAAAGGAGGAGATACACATAATCCATTTAAATTTATCTTTTTTGTTGGTTTCCACTACCACTAGTAATAGTTTTGAAGTGAGGTTTGGTCTGATTCGAAAAACCAGACAATGTTTTGGTAGCTTGGGGGGACACCATTTTTTGTCCACTAATTCACGTGAATCTACATATTCCCCGGAGTAATTAAAAGAATATTGCCCTTTAAAAGTAACTTTAGGAGAATAGAAAATTTTAAATTTTATTTTAGAAATTAAATCAAAATCTATTTTGGTGGCATTTTAAGTGTTTTTTTAAAGGTTTTTGAAAGATTTTGAGAAAAAAAAATAATTTAAAAAAAAAGGAAGGACGCCACCTGTAGGTAGCGTCTTCCTCTTAAGTCACTATGTACAGGTAGCGTCTTCCACAGTTGGAATAAAATTTAGATTATACAATTTTATTTATTTTAATTTTAAAACTTTAAACTTAAAACCATAAAACCTCGGATAATAAAACAAATGACATTAAAATAGACTATATTTTATAATATAGTCTAAATTGTACATAGAGATTGTATCATATAATGTTCCACGTCCACGTGTATATTATGAAAAATTATTTGATATACAAATTGTATACGCTACACAATAATAACTATTTGAATCTTAAAATCTAAAAACTAAAACACTTGAACATACCTAAATATCATGATAATAAGATTGATTATATTAACATTGAGTTTGGTTATTACATGTAGCGAGATTCAAGCCAATAGTAGATGTATGTTTGAATTCAACATGAGCCCTACTCAGCGCGTCATTCATAGTTTCAACTAATAAAAGTTATTAATTTCATTAATTTTTTATGCGCACACATATTCTAAAATGAACATCATCCGTTTTTTCATTATACAACTTGTTAGGTTCAAAGATCAAATACGCATAGTTGAGTACTATAATGTAACATGTTTGAAAATTATTCAATACAAATATTTTATATGAAAACATTTATTTTATTGATATTAAGAAGATATTTTGAAACTCTTTATCCAAGTTCATTACGAATGGCTTAGCATTATTCTATTAGCCTATTTACTATTTAAAAGATCAAGATATTAAAAAAATTATATTGATATTTCTAAATTTTTAAATTAATTTTTTTAATAGTCTAAATGTAATTATATTAATATTTTTAAATTTCTAAATTAATTTTAAATGAAAACATTTGTTTTTAATTTTAAAAAATAAGAACCACCTTATCTGAAAGTGGTCATTGAGCCAGTGTAGTGGAACCTATTGGGTTAGGTCTAGTCTAACATCAGTGCAACCAATTAGAAAATAATAAGCCAATAGGGTTTTAGGCATTATACACATAGGCCAAGCGACTGACAGTAACAAGTACAGCCTCAGCCGACAGCCCACTTCAATTATAAATCACCCCAAGTGGAGCCCCTGTGCTTGTACAAGCCGAGCGGCACAAACTTTGTAGTGCACCACTTTCTTTCCGTACTATACCTCCTCATCCTAACAATTTTACCATTATTTGTCCAATTTAACTATGATAATTAAATTGGTCCTTAAATTTTTAAATATTCTGATTTCATCTTTAAATTATAATTTTTATTCTAAATTTGTCTCCAAGCTTTTGAGCATTTCAATTTTATCCTCAAATTATGACTCTCATTCTAAATTAGTTGTCAGACTTTTTGAACATTTTAATTTTATCTTCAAATTATCAATATATGATTATCATATCTTATGTTAATAAAATCGTTATAAAATTATTAATTTTCATGAAAAAATGATGTGTATTATGTAATAATATGATGTGGTGTAAATGAATATTTGAGGATGAAATTATAATAATCAAAAAGTTTGGAGATTAATTTAGAATGAGGCTCATAGTTTGGGGATGAAATGAAACATTCAAGAGTTTGAGAATCAATTTAGAATGAGAGTCGTAGTTTAAGGATGAAATTAGAACATTTAAAACTTTAGGGACTAATTTAAAATGAGTGTCATAGTTTAGGGACATGTGCATCAACTCTTAAAAATATTTTAGGAAAGTGAAAAAAGTTGAAAATAAATTTTTTTAATTTTAACCTCATTGAACCCGGGTTTAAATTCTTCTAATATTATTTTTAAAACTTTGATTTATTTAATCGTATTTTATTTATTATTGTAGTAATATTTCTCTAACTATATTTATTTTAATTATTTAATAATTATTTGTTCAATTCTATTTTGAAAAGTTAGACACCAAACGTATTTTTAATTTTTTTCATTTTTAAAAAAAAAGTTTTCATCCTTATTAACCAAGTATGTTTTTTATTTTTTAGATAACTAAAAATGAAAATTATTTTATGAAATGAAAATAAAAAATAAAAATATGTATTCCAAAACGAAACATATCCTTAATTTTATAATTTCAGCGAGGGATAAAATAATATTTAGGCTTTGAATAGGATAATATCTCTCAATTTAGTCTTTAATTTTTTATTCAAAGCTTGATAAAAAAAAATCTAACTTAATCACTAAACTTGTATTTTAAAGCATTTTAATATTGTAGCATTATGAAATCATGTCATATTATAATTAAAAATGTGTTTTTTTTTAAATAGATATTTTTTTTAAAATAGTCTAAAGATGATTACAATGTAGTATTTGTTCATATATATTCTTAACCCTTTGAAAATGCACATACACATTGTAGACAAAGTGCTTTGAACTTGTGTCTCCTAAAATGAACATCATCCGCTTTTTCACTGTGACACTTGTTGGGTTCATAAAAAAATTAGACGATCATGTGATAATTTAAGATTGTGTCATAATATTAGAATGGCAAAATTCAATTTCACAAATATAATTAGGTAGCAAAGGTTGCCAAGTTCCACATCTAAGATAGGGTTGGAATTGAATCAAGAAAGTTCGCTAAATTCATAAAGTAAATAATGCTTTATCCGTCGTCATGTTATGTGCTTGCTAAGAGGTAGCAACTAGTCTACATGTATGCTAAATTTATGATCTTATATTATGAATCATGTTGAATGATTTGTGTCATTATTGGGCCTTACATGCTTGTGTTTGCCTATTTCATGTAGCTATGATGGAGTAGTTATGCATTATTGAGCTCGTATAGCTCGACGTTCGAAATTATATCATTAGATTTTATGTGCAAGTTTGGACATCAACAAACTTAGAAAAGATCAACCAGCAGTTAATACTGAGTACAATACTTGTTTTGTACATGTATCTCATAGGACTCTTACCGAGTCAACTGTAAACTCTTAATTTATATTTCAAACATTTTTTTTTATTTTTTAAACTTGGAGTTCCAATTCTGTATAAATTATTTTGCAATCATAATTATATTTTTTTAACTTACTCAGTTGATGATTATTTGTTGTTTTAAACAAAAAATTTAAAATTTAAAAGTATTGGTTATTTCGGTAACCTGAATATGACACAAATTATAAATATTCTCAATAGGATTTAGAATATTAATAATAAAAATTTTCTAAATAAGAAGTAATGCATTTAGTGCAAATTGTCATTTTGCTAACAATTTCAAATACATAGACAAGAACACCCCATCTTGTGTGGTTCTTCTTCATTTCAAATACTTCTGCATACACCAACAGTTGAGATATATAATGTTAGACTTAAGTTAAACCTTTTCATCCTTCCATATTTCACTCACAATCAGTCTTCCCTACGACATAAGTTTTCTCTGTTATATTTTTTTGGTTTATTTTTTTTAATATAATGTTTAAACTAGTGCTAAAACAAGCGAGAAAAAGTAAAAAAATTAGTTTCGGGCTTAGCGGAAAAACATGCGAAGAAAGTAAAATATTATTGTACTTCATGAGTTTGAGTCGTGTTATTTTTTATTTATAGGGAAAACAAAATCTTGTTGTATCCAAATTTCTCACATTTTTTACTCCCAATTATAGACCCCTAAATCTATTTCAGATTATAAATTAAAAGTCTTGTTTTAATAAATTACACATAACTCAACAAGTTTTTGAGCCCTTCATATTTAATCAATAGGTTTTGACCTAGTTGTGATCATTAATTATAAATATTAAGATACATTTTTTTTGTTAAGCAAATTTCTTTATTCGATAAATGGAAAAGCCCAAGCAAGCATTACACTACAAAGAAGTGTATTACTCATTATTTTAGTTTATATATATAAATATATATGTATGTATGGTTTAAGAAATCCCGATAGATACCAAGAAAATACATTTTTAGTGACATTGAAAATAGTCACTAAAAATGTTAAATTTAATCACTAAAATTCGCAACGATCATTTTTTTAAGTCGTCATCAGTCGTCACTAATAACTACGTCACTATTATATTAGTGACAACTTTTATGCATTTCGTCACAATTAGTTATATTTTTATAACTATTTTTTGACACAAAAGATTAATAAAGTGACAATATTTAGTCACTAATATTATCCTTATTGTGACAATCATTTTTATCACAAATACATATTGAAATAGTGTCTAAAATTTGTTGTCACTTTTAATAATAAAAAAGTAATTATATAATAATTATATTTTTAGTTTTAAACATCTTATTTATGTCCCTGAAATTTAATGAATCTTTTGCATTGTAATCAACAAACACTTTTAACCTTTCATTAGGTCATTGAAGTTTTAATTATAGATGAGAATGGGAGAGTGCAATGTCTATCCACTAAGCTAGGCAAGAAATTTAATATTATTTTAAAAGAAAAATATTATTTATGTTAAATTGTAATTGAAATTAATTTTATTTATTTTAAAAATATGTATTAATTATAACACTAATTATTATAATAATAATTTAATTATTTTTCTATGATTTTTTATACGAAATGCGTTTGTTGAAGAAAATATATAAAAATAATTGAGTTAGTCTTACATGTAAACATATGAATATTAATATTTACACTTAAAATATTAAATATTAGATTTAAGTATTATATTTTCATTAATTGCCTAAATTAATTTAATTAAATTCAAATTATTTATAGAATTATTATTTATGTGATAATTATTTGGTACACTGACAATGCAAATTTTAACCCTACAAGCAAAGTTAAAACAAATATAAGTGTAAAATTTTTCACAAGGTAAAATTTTGCTATCACATATTATGGCAAGATTACATGTTAGTCTTTTTACTTTAATTTGGTCACTTTAAGTTTATGTACTTTTTAAATTTTAAAATTTAAAATTTCGATCTTGACATGAATGATAGTCTTTAAATATGTTAAGTAAAGTTTTATTTTTAGCCCATTTGTTATGCATAAGTTGCATATTTGATTTATGTTCTTTTATTTGATCATTTTTAGTCATATTGTCGTTGTCTCGTTTAGATTATGATTGAAATTTTAAAATTTGAAAAATATAGGGACCAAAACTAATCAAAATAAAAGGACTAAAACACCAATTTACAGATAGTATAAAGACTAATAGAATTATTTACCTTTTGGCAAACTAATTCATGTTAACTTTAATTTTTTATAATTGTTATTATTACTATTATTATAAAAATAAATTTACTATTGTGACAATATCTAATTTGTCATTAATTTTATTTTTTATTGGTGACAAAATTTATCACAACAAAAAGTAAAATTTAAGTGACAAACAATTTTATTGTCACAACAAATATTAAATAATAATGACCACTTTATATATCGTCACTATCATGTGTCAAAGTTTTAGTGACAATGAAATTTGTGTCACAATTATAGACTTATAGTGAGAATTTAATTGTAAAAAATGTAATCGTCACAATTACTACTATAATAGTGACCAAATAAAATACATCACAATTACTTATATTAATAGTGTCGCACAAAAAAATTGTCACAAAAGTTTAATATTTGTGACAAATTACTCTTAGTCACTGTCAATTTGCCACTAAAAGCCTATATTCTTGTAGAATAATTTATTTAGTTTTTATTCTTTTAAATATTAATTAAAAATATGTGGTTATTTTTACTAGGAATGTCAATGTAGCAGGTTTCGTGGGGATTTACCTCACTTCGCACCCTATTGGATGGCGGTGAGTAAGTTTCACAGGTTAGAGTGATGATGGAGGCAAAAATAGATCAGTTGTGGATGGTGGAGCAGACGTAAATATAACTTTATATCTATCCCATCTCTACATGCCTCGTCCATTCTCATATGTCAATATATATAATTAGCATATTTAAAAAATAATAAATTTTACAATACTCTTTTCACATTCAATGATTTTTGAAAGAAAACACAACAGTCAAAGTCGCAGTTTTTCGATTCTCGCCCATTTAAAGGGTTATGACGACTTATTATTATTATTATTTTTAAAATGATGACAATTGAAATATTTTGTATGTGTGGTTGAAGTCCGGAAAAAATATATTTCATACTTTTTTCATAAAAGATAGTTTAGATTTATTTAATTATTACTTATAAATATATTATATGAACTGCATAGCGAGATGAGCATAGGAGCGAGATGATGGGTCTTAAGACCTACGTTGGTAGTGGCGGGATAGGGATAGTTATGACCTGTGAGTCGTGGGACGGGGATGATTTTAAATTTTGTATCTACAGCAGGTCGCGAGACGAGAATAAGAATAATAAAATTTTTTAGGGGATGAATGTTGGTAAAGCATCATTCGCAGCCGCTCTACCCAATTGACATCTATAATTTTCATGCTTGTTTGTAGAGTTCAAAAACTTATTGTTAATGTATTAAATAATTATTTATTTACTTAAAATTACTATCATCAATAAAATTATGCATATATAAATTTATTATCTTATAAGTGAAACAAGAATTTACACAGATATTATTGAAAAGATATAAAATGATCCATTAATTTTTACTATAAAATTTTAAATATATTTATTCGAAATCATTTTAGTTTACCTCTTGGGAAGGACCCAGCGATAAAGTAGTCGGTTCGATCTTCAGCAATGCATGCTCAGATAACTTTATAGCTCTATGAAGTTCCTTTAGGTGTCCCCATTTTGGAAGCCTGGGTAACCCTTAAAGAGAATCAACCAAATACTTAATCTGGCTGAGAATGCACTTACTGACAGATACCGCTAAAACAGCTTACCATACTCATCAATAGGAGCATCATAATCATAACTTGTTGTAATGAAAGGCCCACCTGACGTTCGACCGAAGTTTGTTCCACCGTGATACTATACCACAGAAAAAAATGGTTAGGTAGATGCTAAGGAACAAGAATGACCAGGTAATCACATTAGCAACGAAGTTAACTACATTTGTAGAAAACAATTTCTAAGACACTAAGATTGACTAGAAAACCATGTAGTAATTCTGTACGCTTCCTCCTTTCTGAAAAAAACGAGCAACAGAAAAGGCAACATCTTCAACCGGCCTGTGAGGATGTGTTCCCCCAAATATCGTAAACCTGAAAAGGCAAAAATACTGATTGCAGCAAAACTGAACAGAAACCATATGATCATAAAGCTTCCTACAAGTAATAAAATACAAGGAAAACAAAACCTTAAAAAGGACAAAAAATGAATTGTGAAGGAAACACAAAAGAACATTTTACATGTAAGACTACAAATCACATGTCCAGCTTGCAATGAAACCATTGAAACAAAGTGTAAACTAGAAGATTACCATCCAGGCCAGTTCTCAGTCCAAATTTTGGGCTTGTTTGGAGAATTAGGCTTGAATTGATCACAGTAAAAGGAGTTACAGGTATCAATCTGCAAAATAGAAGGAACACAGAAGCCCATGGGTTCTTCATGCTAAATAGATCATTTTTTATTTAGTTAATAAATAAAAGAAGCTATCAAATTTCCTTTTACTGCAAAACAGCCATAACCAATTCAAACTTTAAAAGAAACTGAAATCCTTAAGCAAGAAGCATATAGTTGTTATATTAGAGAATATAAGTGTTCATAAGGAATGTTACACTGAATTTTAAGAATACTGAAAATCAACCGAACACAACCATGGTTATCTGATATTCTAGTAAGCAGGTAATTAATGAATGCATTAATATGTCCATACAAATGAAATATGGAACTAATAGAAATGTCGACGTGCAACCCAAGCTATTGGATGAAATGGACACATACAACCGGTGTGTTGTCTGGACAAACAAAGCCACTTAAGTTGAAAGCAATGTTTTTTTCGCATACTGGTATGCTCGGAAACATATTATGGAAAATGTGGTTAGCAGCCAAGTATCCGCATGCAAAAAAAATGAGAATAACCAAGATGAGAATGATAGATAGATGTAACTTACTAGAGAATGTTTCAAGTCAAAAGAGAATAGGACAGATCAAAGAAGAGGAAACAACCATGGAAAAGAAACCCACATTGATGGAAGCAACTATATGATTATAGATAAAGTGCAATGGTTATAGAAAGACAGACTGCATCTACCATTGAAAGGAAAAACTTGAAGTAAATAGAACCTCACCACGGGGTCCGGAGCATCATCTTGATTACACATTATCCAAGGTACTCCAGTATTCTGAGAAACTGCCATTTTAGCAGCCCATGTAACATAGCGTTTTGCAGGGCCTTCTCCGTAAAACTTCTCGTAATATCCACGTCCGTATTCATTTTCAACCTGAAGTCAGAGGATGATGTTCAATGTACTCTAAAAGCAATTGCCAACGGGAGGAGCACGTCGATTGTTTGATTGAATGAACTCAAATGCAAAAAGGAAAAGCAAACTTCAAGCAAAAACATGAATTAGAAATAAAAAGGAGAAATACAATGAGCATAAACATAAGCAAGCATTCTTCTTCCTGTGGATGAGAACTATTGATGTTTCATCCTTTCAATGTGTATCAGCATTCTTTCTATTGATTCGGACTACACAACTAACTTTGATAGCTATCTAATATTGTTTTCAACAACATCTCTTGGAATCTCAGTTAAATGTTTTCACACACCTACTCAAGTAAAATAAGCATTACGGATGGCGTAAATCAACTCAACTTCTAGACAAAGTGGATATTCATTGAACAAAGAAAAGCACATCATCTTGACCAATCATGTAAAAAGTACCATTCTAAGAAAAGTCATAAATTAAGCTAGTTAGAATTCACAATAGTATATTTGATTTACAATTTCAAAAATGTCAAAATTGTCAAAGTCTTAGAGGTAGCCCCTAGAGTTATACTTGTTCATTTCTCATGAAGTTAAGGATAGAAGATCCTCAGATGATATTTCTGTAAAATTTTACTCATGAAAATGGAAAGATGTTCTAGAAAGTAATAAGTAGAAAGAAAAAAATGAAGGGGACTGGAATACACTTTAATGCTTAGCTCAGATTAGCTTGTTCGAAAAAGGGAAATTTCTGCAAAGGCTAATGTCAAGTTCAGATTTTTACTTGCCTGGGCCAGGATGATTGGACCTCCTTGCCATGCAAAAAGCTTCTCTTGCTTCATGAGGTTCACTATGAATGTCATGAACTTCTGCATGTAATACTAAAGCCACAACCAAAGCAATAGGTTAGCAGTAAAGCACAAAACTAACAGTTAACAATGTAAAAAAATATAACCACTAGGGCCACCAACAGTTGCAATTTCTCACCTTGAACGGCTCATTATCAGTTCGAAACACAGTTCCAGGGACATAGTGCAACCAGACAGGAATGCCCCTGTATTAAAAACATTTTAGACAATCTAAGCAAGGCACCCGTAGATCCTAGATGTTTTAATATCAGCACACTAAAAACTGTTTAATTCAATGACTTGAAGCATCAAAATGTCAACTTTTTCATATCTACAATACAAAAGTAAACACACCCAAATTTCCATTCAGCTGCAATAAAGGGCCCAATCCGTAGAATCATGTACATCCCAGCTTGCTGAATAGTCTTTACAAACTTGACCAGATCATATCGCCCTTCAAAGTTGTACTGCAAATCAACAATCGAAAGATAAGAAGCTTTGAGCAATATTCGTCCAACAATCCAGTGCAGCAGATTTGGAGAACTCACTTTTCCTGGAGAAAGTTCATGTCCGTTCCAAAACACATAAGATTCAATGACATCAATCCCTCCTTCCTTTGCTGTTTGAACCAGCCCCGGCCACATCTGTCAAATTACAGTTACAGATTAAGCTTATGAAAATCCACAATGTATAATCCAAAGTCCAAAGCAAACAGTACAATAGAAAAAACAAGCAACTACTGAGTTGCTTAAGCTACAAAAGAAGCAAAATTGGATGAAGAACGTTGGTACTGACCGCAGGAACGCTGCGGGGATAATGAATGGCGGCGGTAATGAGAAGCTTGCGTTGGCCATCAATGATGAGAGAGCGACCGTCGTAAGTTAAATTGCGAGCAGAACAAGAATTGAACTTGAACGACAGAGTAAAGAAGCAAAACAGGAACAAGATTTTCATTTTCTCAGTTAGAGCTTACAGGATATTTCAGAGTTGGAGCTTGCTTGATTTCAGTATGGCTGATATACTGTTAAAAGATAGAAAAATGAATCCTTTGGTTCAGAAAATAGCCATGTTTTTCGTTTTATCTTTTTAGAAAAATGAACTGCATTGTGCACTGACTCAAAAGTGGAAGACGTGATTCAGTGATTGAACAAAAACGGATTGGAATGGTCGGTCGGGTTAATTGGACCAAAAAGTAAAACCTCCCGGTGTAACAATCCGAATAATAATTTGTTTTGTACTGTTTCAAGATTGGTCGAACCGTAAAACCCGGACCGGATGAACTGATTAAAAACCGTTTGGACCGGAATTTATATAATTTGGATTTTTAAGCTGGTTCTCATATGTTATGATGGGTTCGGTGCGGTTCAAAGATTTTGAGTCCTTTAATTTATTAAAATGGGTCCTTAATTTATAATTAGTAAGAAATATAAGTTTTTTTCTAAAAAAAATTATCTTAATACAATAAATATTATTAAATTATCCTATTGAACAATAAAAAATTGACTTATAAAGTTATAAAAGTCTAAAAATTAAATATTTTCACTCATTTTTTATGCATGTTTTAAGTTTTAGATTATTGTTGTATATATACACACATAATTATATATATATATATAATTATAATTCTTATACAAATATTTAATTTAATTTCTCTATTTTTGGGGCCACTTCCTCTTAAGGGCCATATGTGATCGTTTTTATCGCGCATGTCCATAACCTCCACTAATAACCATCTATATTTGTATTTGATAAATTAATTTAAATAAGATTCGAACTCTTAACTTTACTTATCTGGCTAACCAATTGATAATTGATTGCTTATTATTTATTTTCTTAGTATATTTTATCACATATCAGTTGGACCAATCAAATCGAAAAACATTAGTCTAACCAATTCAATCACCAATTTATTTATGAAAACATTGGTTGACATGAATTCTACTTTTTATTTATTTTTCATTATAATATTTGGTCAAATCATCTCATTTCTAATAAAGAACCAAATTAACTAAAAACCAAGATGATTATACAAGTTGAGTATAAGTCCATTATAAGAGTACATGAAAATCATCATCCATGGATTAGATTACATAATTGTCATTATAATTGTTTAATGAATTTATGCTCATTTTCAGCCTCCACAATGTTATACACTTTGATTCATACTTATTGTGGCTATCATATGTTATAGCATATATAAACGTGGTGGAATCATCATTCTTAAAGGATGCAAATTGACACTTCAATTTTTTTTAAAAAAATAACTCATAAATTTCATATAAAAAGTATTAAAAATAAAATTAACACCACTTGAATCTTTTAAAAAATTATATCCACATACACTTTAAAAATCTAATATATATCATATCAATTAAGGTTGTAATTTCCTTTTTAACTTAACAATTAAAATAAGGGTAAACTACATTATCAGTCCCCAAACGTCCGGGGCACTTTTAATATGATCACCGAACTTTTAAAATTTTTAATACAATCACTGAATTTTTAATTTTTTTATTACGGTCACTGCCGTCAACCACCGTTGCAAAAAAAAGCTAATATAGCATGTTAAAATATTAAATTATAATTAATTTAATATGCATTTCCTTGTTTACACACAATAAATACTTCTTTTTTCTCTCCTATCTTCTTCTTCCATGACTATACCACTACTAACCCCTACTCCCTCCCTCAGCAACATCCTTTTAAGTATTTATCAAATATCTGGGCATCCATCTGCTGAATCAATAGCGTTTGATGCTCATTTAGTAAATTTCGGAGAAGTTGAAGGAAACCATCTGGACCTCACGAACTCAGATGCTTATGTAAACAATTGCAATGCTGGTGGGAAAACAGAAATGATATACAGAGTGCAGCATTGTCTTAAAACGAACAAATCATTTTTGAAAAGTCAGCTGGTGCCAGTAGTTACAATTTAAGTTGCATTTCCTTTATGGTACATGATTTAGGCACTTCCTTTAATTTATATCAATTAATTTTCACTTTTCCATATATCCATTATTACTAGTGTAACACTTTTCTCCAGATTTTTTTTTTTTTTGTTCTCTTCTTTTAGTGTACAAGATTGTTATTAGTTCGAGTAAGTTTTAAAAATTCGATAACTAGTTTAAACACTACCTTTAAAATAATTATAAAATGCTCAACCAGTCAACCTACTATAAAAATTGATTAAGATAAGAGACGACCCTTCCAACTTTGAAGCAATGGTTTTTTTTTTTTTTTAAATCTAACACATTAATCAACAATGACATTAAACAAATATAAATTATATATAAAACTAACTTAATTTCGTGCATCTTTGCCTCATCGCTGAGATAAATCCAAAATTCGTCTCTAAGACTAAGAACAAAAGTACATGAGCAAAAGAAAACTAATATTAGAGGCAAGAAATACAATGATCAGAGTGTTTCCTGTTGAAAAAAAATGCTTTCTTTTTTTTTCTGCCGCCTCCCTCTCTTGAACATTCGAGTTTGGTAACTTTAGCTGCAAACTGCTTCAATGGCAACTTTCTTAGTAGTACCAGGACACAAGCCCTTGTCGAAGTTCTCTTCTGTTAGTTCTATGGCACACTCGTTTTTACCCAGGCAGATCTGCCGTCAGGAGGAGAAAATCAGTGTTTACTTCATTAATATGTATTAATCCTAAATGCAGATATGCTTGTTCCCTAAACATGACTACAGAATAATCACGTAAATTATGGTGTGGCTTAGTTTTTTCGGATATCATTAATCCGACTACTAGTTTGTTATACTAGTTCCTTCACATCCGATTCGGCTGCCAACTTTTGTAATATTTTGCAAGTTCTTGGCTATGGTTGATTCCTTGGAGTAATTGTTGGGATTAGATAGCTTCTCGCTTTGTGCTGATGCTATAACATTACTCTTAGGGATAAGGGAAATGACAAAATATATAGCTGAAATAGGGGCAGCTCTTTACCTTTTCGACCGTCGATGATGAATTATGGTCATGGCAGTCTCCCTTGCTGTAAGACCCGCACCTTCCGGTAGGATTTCCGAAGCTAGCGAATTTCACATTAGATATCAAAGTGTTTTTTGGGCACTTCAGATGGGCAGCAGCTGATTTTCCACTTCCAACTTTAGAAACCGACTCCTGGCCAACCATGGGGAAGTCCTCAGCAATGTGAGAACAAAGGCTAGATGTTTTGCGTTTTGAGAATGTAATTTTCGTCGGGTCTCCACCTTTCTCCTCGATGATCGCCAATACGTTCCCAGATGGCTTGAACCAAGAACGAGGAACATGGTACCTGGTTAATCACAAAAACACATTTTAAACCACTCCTCTAAGAAAGCCTTTATTTTTTGGATTTTAAGGAAAGTAACTAATTCAATAGAGTGAGAAGCATGTGACAACTTCGTAATCATAAAATTTTTCACAATTTTATGCCAGCCTTTATTCAATAAAAAAGGAAAACGACAAATTCAGAACTTTAAGTTAACCAATTATCAACATGCTTGACAAAAAATTGAAATTTCTTACTCTTGGAAACCTGAAAGATTTGGCAAATATTCCTGCTTTCATCTGTATAACTTTACCCCCATGCATCCTTTTGAGTGTTTTCTCAAAACAATATTGTATGATCAAGAAAATTAATACTACACCCTTTTATTGTAATGCATTTACGACGAAGTCTAAGTCCTTGAGAAGAAGAGTTTTATCTGTGATTGGATTTACCATCTTTGTGATGGTTCTCCACAACCAGTAAGGCACTTGTCTTTCCTCTGTAGTCACACTCGTCTACACACTTCTCGTGTTTAGAACTTTTTATTGGCCAGTATCTTCCAACCTCTTTTCCATTTAACCAGGCTAGACCTTTTTCCCATATGAATCATGTCCAAACCAACTGGTTCATCCCCTGATGGTGGATCTACAACAACCTGCCATAGTTTAAGTGCTTGAATTCTTTCCTTTTCTTTCCTGTGCTCAAAAAATTATTAATCCCGAACTAAATTTGAACAAGAAATACGGATTCTTTTACCTTGTACCATGTCAAAGGTTGGTTTATTGGGGGTTCAGAGGTTGACACCCACTTTACTCCATTCAAACCGTCTGGCTTGTATATACCCAAGTGTTCTCCTTGCAACCCAATCTGCATACGGCACAAGGAAGACAGAAAAGGCTTTCAGAGGTTTTAAGGCTATAACTATATGTGAATATTTCACTCTGCAGCTTTTAAATATGATATTCTAGCCCTTCCAAGGCTTTGAAAGATAAGAGAAGCTTCCTTATGGAAACAAATTCTTGGAAGCTATGGCCACATCAACCTCAACCTTCCATTGTTTTGAATGCGATGCAGAAAATATAAGAATAAATTTCAAGAGTAAGAAGGCTCAAAAACAAGTCACGTCAGTGATA